>OX101785.1:35396551-35411551 GCA_944452715.1 Ophion slaviceki | reverse complement strand
CTCTTCAGAAAGTTGTCCGATCGGTAAAAGGGCATATTTTACAATTTCTGCTCCGTGCATCAACACTTTGTGCACAGATGTTGGCATGTAATACATGGATATAAAGCAACGAATAAACGGGCAGTATTTACACAATAGTCTTTGAATTTTTCTTCGTCTATATCATACCCGCTCGAAATTGCCTGCAAAATAACATGAAATCGGTGAATTAAATTTTCATCGACTCCTGTTATTTCAGCAGATATATTAGCATTTTCGAAAAAGCGGCGGGCGGTATTTCCATCGTTTGAGCTGCCATATCCTGGCTTTGGTCGATCAACGATAAGCCCCAGTGTTGTCTTAAATTGAGTCTGTATGTCTTCCTTGCGTACTTTCACAATCTTTTTCACTTCCTCTTCACGAGCTTGCCACTTTTGAGTTGTGAGCTTATACGACAAATGCAAACAGCACTCGAAAAAACGAATCCACGCATGTAATGTAGATATGCCAAATCTTAAATTATCTGTAGTAATGTCCATTTTTATAATTTTGTCGATGTTATTAAAATCTTTAGAGGTGGCTTTGCACAGGAAGCAGCGTTGTGCAGAAGTGGTACCGGTTACAGCGTTACAGACTTTGCCGTCTATCATCGTAAACGACATACAATAGGTTACTGAAATTGATTTTTCATTTTGTTCAGTAGTGTATGGTGCAAGACCCGCAATCTGCTGTTCAATGTCGGTAACTTCTTTCAATGTCGATTGTACATCTTCATGTACAAAGTGCAATCGTATTGGTCTGCAGAATCGAGGAGATGAAGGTCTAGGATTTTTCCACACAATAGTTCCTTCATCCGTCTCGTGATTGTTGTAGATTAATTGCAAAGGTACCAGAGAAGTATAAAAAATGCTTTCATCAGATTTTCCAGCCTCATCAAATTTTTGCTTATAAACACTTTGACCGCTGCTTCCATCACATCCCCATTTACAGTGAAGTACTAATTTTTGCAGAATTTCAGAATTTAGAGTATCGATGACATCAGCCTGAAGTTGTATAATTCTGTATGTGGTATGATCAAGTAAAGCCTGTAGTTTAATTTGTGCGCACGACTCAGTAATTTTCATATACACAACTGATGGATAACAACGATTTTTTGCTTTTTCTACTTCATGGTATGATGGGTATAATTTGCA
This sequence comes from Ophion slaviceki, assembly GCA_944452715.1. NCBI lineage: Eukaryota > Metazoa > Arthropoda > Insecta > Hymenoptera > Ichneumonidae > Ophion > Ophion slaviceki. The sequence goes on along the minus strand of OX101785.1, from coordinate 35,410,379 downwards.
TTTACGTGCTCTAGCTGCATTTCTTGATAGCTGATAAGAGCGCTTTGATTCTCCTTTCTCAATCATCAAAGAAAGTGCTTCCTCTGGGGTTAAAGGTGTCTCATTTTTTGACCGAACAGCAGCTATATATTTTGAGGCTCTTGTTGGGCTGGTTAATGTGACATCTTTAAGAACTTGAGCAGCATCCACTTGACCAGAAGTCCTTAAACTCATTTGAGCAGCATACGTCAATTCTTCTGTAGATAAAGTAGAACGTATTTCTTCAGTCTTTCGCCTCTTAGATCTATCGCTGGATGAAGCAAAGGATTTCGAAGGTCGTCCAGATGTTCCTTTTTCATCATTCTTCACAATCTTCTCAGATGTTGATGTTGTGCATTCAGTATCGGATAATGTTGAAAAACATACGGTGCCATTCAACCATTCTTCATTATTTTTTAGAAACTTTTCTTGGCCTCTATTTGCTGCTTTCCATCTGGATCGAAAATTTGCAAATAACAGTCCTAATGACTTTTCATCCTCGTCTACTTGTATCACATGTTCTGTTTTCTTGAAAATTGCATCTTTCAAAACTCCAATAACGAATTTCTGTTCGTTTTTTAAACTGTCTTTCACCATGAAAAAAACATCTCTTCTTGATAATTCCATATTTGAAGATTGGGAATACTCTGTAAAATACCAATATAAACATGTACAAAATTGAATGACATTATTTTGAAATCATTTTATACTTAACAAAACTATATACGGTGTTCTGACTCGAAATGTACAAAAATAATTTATTACTACTAAAAATGATTTTATATTTATAAAGAAAACGAATATTTACGATATAAATGATTAACAAATATATTTACATACATTCTGCACGAAAAAAAACCGAAATTACATGAAATCTGTCTTTACGAGAATCACCTCTGTGTCAGTATACAACAGGTATAATAAAGCCTGAACAGCAGGCGGGCTCCTTTCTTTCATACATGGCTGCTCTAGGAGCCCCTCGTCAGTCCTTGCCGAATCGCCGTCTACACTACGTATACACTATGTACGTATACACTAATACACTTTTATTGCCGAAAACCGTTACGCCGTACAAACATGGGGGAAACACAGTTCTAGCTACTGAGAGTTCTTGCAGGAATATTTTATAAAATGTTGAGATTTTCGTAAAGCGTACATTTAGAATAATAAATTACTGTATTAAAATTTAAATGATCTATGAATATTAATCAATAAATGAACATACTACAAATGGAATTGATAAATAAATATTAATCTATGTTAATAGACAGAAAATATACCAACGCGCTGTAACGTAATAATCAATGGATTACATTCACACGTCCGTTAATGTCGCGCCACGTATTTCTCCCTAAAAATTAGTCTAACTATTCGTTGAGCACTCCTGAGCAGTCAGTTTTTTAGTATATTATATTTAGTACTGTACACTATCAGTTTCTTGTTGAAACAATGTCGAGACTCGCGAAGACATTCTTAAAACTACTTTAGAAAATCGATTTTCGAAAAAAAATGAATAATTTTTTATGTTTACTTGTTGCAAAATGTAGATATTTCAAACAAAAAATAAGCAATAACTGTGCATAATTATATTTTCTGCATACCTTCAGAAAGTTTTTCCATTTTGCAGAATTAAAATTGAGACAGTTTCGTCCGTTTCACAGCACTTCGAAACAGGCAAGAATTTTTCGACGCGTACGCTTGTTTAATGCGTACCGAACGGCGGCTGAATGTCGACTGATGTCGAGGCGACCCTAGAGCAGGTATAAACCTGCCCGGTCCGGAATTTCGTCCTAGGACTATCAGTAAACAAGATCTGAACATATATAGACGAATATATACAACTCAAAAATTTGACTTTTGGCCAGCTTTTTGGGATTCTGCCCCACTGTGCGGCAGTGGCAAGGCGCTCATGGAATAGACTGATAAATCTGCAGCAATTTATTGTTTCATGTAATTTTTTTTTTCAAATAGGTATTAAAATATACCGCAAAGTTCACTGGGCTCACTTGATTTTATCCCTTCTAAAAAATTCTCGAAAAAAAGCTTTTTTGGGCCTCATAAAGCAGGACACTCCCTTAACGTGAGTTGCAATGTGACCCCTTCTTCCAATGTTTCAATCCCTGATTCACAAAATGTAAAAAAATATAGATTCTCGCTTTTGACTAGCCCGTAGTAACCATACCTCGATTGAGGCTACATACAAACCACACTAGTGCGATTTGGTTTATTGCATTTTCAAAGTAGTATTACTTTCGTATAAATAATCCAAAAGTATTCGATAACCAGTGTTTCTTGAGGTAAAAATTTCCCAGCAACCCAATAGTAATGGTTTCGAATGCGAAAAATATTATTTATGGGGTGAAATTACGTGAGAATTAAAACAAAAATTTACAGAGAACCACGAACAAGACATTTTAGGTGGTCCAAATTTGCACCGGTGTGGTAACTACGGGCTAGCACTCCCGAACAAAATTATCTCGGTTAACTCATATCAACAAATTTAGGCGATATGGAGAAAAAAGTATCACTGAGTTGATTTTATGGAAACTCTATAACGGAACTGCACAAATAAATTTTTCGCATGTTATTTCAACCTTGTCGATAAAATATCAAACATAAAAAAGGATCGTCTCTCTTTTTACCCCATCTATGCTATTAGAGTATTATGATTGCGGATTATTGAATGTAATCGAAATTGGTATTAAATAGTTGAGTTCGGTACAGCGTACAACGTCATCATGCAGCTTCTGACAAAGCTTCTGGCGCTTCTGACAAAGCGCCAAAAAACGATTGGGAGGAGTCTGCATCGATAACGCAATCATTCGTCACTTTTTCCCAATTCACCAATCTTCGCAAAACAGTTATTCGTTTCAAGCATCGATGAGTCAAACCTAAATTACTTTATTGCGGAAAAAGGGGGATTTATCCATGAATTGTGACGGCGCGGCGATAAAAACTGTACGAACTGCGCGTGAGTGTTCCGCAATTGAGAACCGAAAACGAGACAGATAGTACACGAGAGGAAAGCTCGAGTTAAAGGGGGTTGTAAAAAGGGCGAAAAAGTATAAAGCGCTCGTCGTTCGGCGATCTTTCTGTTTTTTTTTGCGGACAGGGGTGGCAGTAGAGATGTGGGAAAGATCGATGGAAGGCAGATACGCCTGGATATGGCGAACGTCAATATGGTTATACAGCTATATCTTCGTGTTACGGCTTTCATAGTCTAGTTCGGGGTGAGTCCCCCGTGAGGGTTACGCCGTGATAAACTCGAAGCGCATATCAGCGCCAACGAAGCTCTCGTAGCTTTCCACTTTCGGAATGAATGGCCCAGGTAACATAACTAAGCGCGGAGAGCCTCGCAATGGGTACATACAGAGACGAAATGCGCCATTGTTGGGGGGCGAAAGAAAGAAACTAAAACATACGGTATACCGGGGCGTAGAGCAATCGCAGTATTGCGTTCAGCTCAACAAAGATAGGTACGAGGGAACGGCGAGGGACATACTTATATGCATGTGTCTATAGACACACACACGTGTGTACGTGTGTGTGTGTGTGTGTGTGATCCTGTTATATGTATGTCATATTCGCTATCAGTACACCTGGTTATTTTGAGGGTGGTCTTCAACATATTTTTAAACGAATAGTTAATCTGGGGATGGGCTAGTCCTTGAAATTACTTTTGAATAAATATGATCCCATTCATCCAAGGCGTGATTTTAAAGCCATTGTGGTTCACATCTCACGTTTGGCTACTATAAGGATGGTTCTCAAAGTTGGATGTTTGCAAAAAAACCCTCGCCTATTCGCATATGCACTGCGTACGTGCGCGCGCGCAATACCTGTCTACGAGCAGGAATACTAGCACACCCAAACGATTCTTCTTGTCCCCTTGTCCTGAATTCCCAATCGTGTTTCCTATCTTTTCCGCAGTCTACCACTATTCGTACAACGCTCCATCTCATGCCTTAGCAGCAGGGCACATATCGTATATATCCGTAACGTGCCCCATCGACCATCTTGCCGTTGCATCTTTTATACGATACGTACCTATTTTCGACTATCACGTTTACCAAACGGTTTTTTCAAAATTACACGTTTGTGTTTGCCAATGTTAGCGGATACACTGCAAAAACAAGTGTGTTATTTTTACACTCTTTAAGTGTGTAAATGTCTGTATACACGTTTTGCACGTTTGGTAGTGTGTGCATAAACAACACACGTACGTGGGCTGTTTGAACGTGACTATACGTATTGCCCGCTTTAAGCGTGTTCGTGCCGGGTTGCACACGTATACTGAACTAGCCGTGTCATTTCCCAATATACCAGTGGGACGGACCGTCATAGGAAATTCACTAAAAACAGCTTCTTGTTGTAATAATATATGTGTTTATATGTTCAATGTTATACGTACTTGAGATTTGTGTTTTACACACTTATGAATCGTTGGGTCATCTGGTTTTTAGTTACAGTTCCAAGCACCTTATGATCAATGAATCCCATTACATTGGCGTACGCCAATGGATTTGCTGTACCCCAAACATAATATGCGGCTAGCAGAGATACGACGGATTTGGCGACAGTGGGTTCAGGCATTTTTGCCCTTACACCTGCATCGGCTACCACGAAGGCCAAAGATATGCCTTCTTCGGCAATACATAGAACGGCACGTGGAGAATCTCCTGTGGCTCCGACGAGGCTCTCGGTAGAAGTCATCATCTGCCAGCATAGTTGCATGTTAAAATAATCAACTGACTCGTTATGTGGTTTATCGAGAATAATTATGTTAAAGATGGTCATGGGCGTCTTGCTATTTTGAAATTGCGCGCGCGCTTGGGCGAACAGAGGCGCGAGGGACGCCACGCGGCAAGCACGGAGTCGCTGCCGGGAACGGAGACAGTGGGTTGGACGGAGAGAGAAGCGGGAGAGTTGCTTCTTCTCGCTCGGACGGTCTAAGCGTACGGACGTGAGAGTCGGAAGCGAGGGAGAGAGAGAGAGAGATGGAGTTCGGTTGAGGTGCGGAACGAGTGTGCACGGCCGAGAGCGTGAGAGTAACGAAAAGGATTTGCGCGAGCGTAAGAGCGACGCGGCGAGCGAACCGGCAGTGAGGGCCGGGGAGTACTTAACGAGTGCGAGTAGAGCGAACCTCTGCGTGAGGGTAGTGTGCTTAAATTATCCGTAGCATAGTCATTTCCCTATATTATCTAATTAATAAATATATATATCGTATTATCGCCAAGACTTGTGTGTGTGCCGGTTCAGTTGACCCTGATTCCCCCTCCGTAGCGAACGTTCCAACAACGCGAGTCGGGCGGCTAGACGCGGGAAAGGACTCGAGTTCGGACATATTTAACAATTAGGTATTTTATTCTACAATCTTCGGGCTCAAATTAATAAAGGGTATTAGAATAGAAATTAGAAATTTTTTAATTTAATAATACACTTAGCGGTTAATACTTGTGGGCATATACTGCACTACCGGCCAAAAGTTTCCCGACACTTCAGAAAATTGCAACATTTTCGATCACTGGATAATTGCCAAATAATGTTAGAATAATATAATTCATTTAATTTATCATTATACGAAGATGTAATATACTTCTGTATAATGAATTATATTATTCTAATATGATTTTGCAGTTATCGAAAGTGATCGAAAGTTTTGCAATTATTTGAAGTGTCCGGAAACTTTTGGCCCGCAGTCTACTTTGCGAATTATCACGCCGTATCCTTTATAATGGCATGCGAAAATGGCAACTAAATTAAAAATTTGGTTCCATACAGGACGTAGTCCAAAATGTTGCCTGCTTTACTATGAAGAGAGGCGTCACTTTTTTTTGTTTTAGCTTAGGCTAAATTATTGTAGAGTTTCACGATGACAGCTGCTTTTCCCGCTTCGGTGATGGCCTCGACACAAAAATACGTCGCTAAACTATCAATCATAGTATCGAGGCTTTGGAAAATCGATTCCAGATTCAATTTTTTCCAAGTGACGAACTCATAAATAATTAACAAATAAAACGAAAAGTTAACCAATGTACAATGTTAATAGTTCACGGACCGATCAAAAAATTACTGAAATAAAATCGTTAGGAAAAAATCACATTACATTGATCAAATGTCATTAGTTGTTTCATTCGTCGTGGTGTTTTTGCGTAATTTCTATTCAAAATTCAAAAGTCGACTGCTAAAGTCCATCTTACTGTATAAAGAGTCGCGGCGTGTTCGCCGTCCGTGGCAGTGATGCTTATTGTTTTTTATGGCAGTGATGCTCATCTTTTTTTCAAATTACTTGGCTTCAAGACACTGCCGGGTCTCTTTCTATGATTGACCAAATTGCCTGACAGCGACTCACATGATGTAGAAGTTGTATGCTTCTGTAAAATGTACACATTAGAAAGTTTGCTTAATAAGCCAATTGAAGAAAATCAAACGTTTTAAACTTTATATCACCTGGTGCTTTATTGAAAAAATCATGTTAAAATTTATGAAAAAATGTTCACCCTGTTATTTTGAAAATGAATGAACTACTTTTTCATTCTTTGCAAACAAACTCACCACTGCGAAGTTATAATGTACGACTTCTGTCATGCAACCCACGCACTCGCTAGAATTGGATTCACACTTTTTTGTATTGTTCACTGTAAAAAATAAACGTGTTGTCAGGGTGTTGAAGCAACACACAACACGCCTACAACGTGTGTAGGACCTGGTTAACGCGTTGAAACAAAGTGTTTTATTAAAACAGTTTCACAGTTTTGGTAAAATGTGTTTGGGTATATGTTTGGGTTTCACGAAACCCTCGTGAATGCCCAAAACACATACCCAAACACATTTTACCAAAAACTGTGAAAATCCCAAACAAACCCAAACACATTTTACCAAAACTGTGAAAATCCCAAACAAACCCAAACACATTTTACCAAAACTGTGAAAATCCCCAACAAACCCAAACAATTCCAGCGAAACTCAAACGACATGAATATCTTTGGTTTATGGATGTCGTCGAATATCGTATTATGAATGTCGTCAAAAGTCTCTTGAACGTCTTCAAACCGCTCGCGAATGTCTTTGAAAGCCTCTTAAGCGTCGTCGAAATGCTCATGAATGTCCTCAAACGTATTGTGAATGTCGCCAAAAGTCTCTTGAACGTCTTCGAACGCCTCGTGAATGTCTTTGAAAATCTCTGGAACGTCTTCAAACCGCTCGCGAATGTCTTTGAAAGTCTGTTAAGCGTCTTCGAAAGTCTCTGAACGTCTTCAAACCCCTCGTCAATGTCGTCGAATGTCTCTAAAACATCGTCGAACCACTCGTCGACGTCTTCAAACGTATTATGAATATTGTCAAAGATCTCTTGCATGTCTTCGAAAGTCTCTGAACGTCTTCGCACCTCTCGCGAATGTCTATGAAAGTCTCTTGAACGTATTCGAAAGTCACTTGAACGTCTTCGAAACCCTCGTGAATGCCTTTGAAAGTCTCTCGAGCGTCTTCGAACCCCTCATGAATGTCCTCAAACGTATTATGAATATTATCAAAGATCTCTTGAATATCTTCGAAAGTCTCTGAACGTCTTCGCACCTCGCGCGAATGTCTCTGAAAGTCTCTTGAACGCATTCGAAAGTCTCTCGAACGTCTTCGAAACCCTCGCGAATGCCTTTGAAAGTCTCCCAAGCGTCTTCGAACTCCTCATGAATGTCTTCAAACGTATTATGAATATTGTCAAAGATCTCTTGAAAGTCTTCCAAAGTCTCTGAACATCTTCAAACCCCTCGTGAATGTCTTTGAAAGTCTCTAAAACATCGTCGAACCCCTCATCGATGTCTTCGAACGTATTATGAAAATCGTCAAAGATCTCTTGAATGTCTTCGAAGGTCTCTGAAGGCCTTCGCACCTCTCGTGAATGTCTTTGAAAGTCTCTCAAGCGACTTCGAACCCCTCATGAATGTCTTCAAACGTATTATGAGTGTCGTCGAAAGTCTTTTGAACGTCTTCGAACCCCTCGTGAATGTCTTTGAAAGTCTCGCTTAACCTTCTTCGAAGCCCTCATGAATGTCTTCAAACGTATCATGAATGTCGTCGAAAGTCTTTTGAACGTCTCTAAAACATCGTCGAACCCCACATCGACGTCTTCAAACGTATTATGAATATTCTCAAAGATCTCTTGAATGTCTTCGAAAGTCTCTGAACGTCTTCACACCTCTCGCGAATGTCTCTGAAAGTCTCTTAAGCATCTTCGAACCCCTCATGAATGTCTTCAAACGTATTATGAGTGTAGTCGAAAGTCTTTTAAACGTCTTCGAACCCCTCGTCAATGTCTTTGAAAGTCTCTCAAGTCTTCAAAGACACTTGTCTTTGAACCCCTCATGAATGTCTTCAAACGTATTATGAGTGGTGTCGAAAGTATCTTGAACGTCTTCGAATCCCTCATGAATGTCTTTAAACGTATCATGAAAGTCGTCGAAAGTCTTTTGAACGTCTTCGAAACTCTCGTGAATGCCTTTGAAAGTCTCTCAAGCGTCTTCGAACCCCTCATCGATGTCTTCAAACGTATTATGAATATTGTCAAAGATCTCTTGAATGTCTTCGAAAGTCTTTGAACGTCTTCAAACTCTTCGTGACTGTCTTTGAAAGTCTCTATAACATCGTTGAACCTCTCATCCATGTCTTCGAACGTATTATGAATATTGTCAAAGATCTCTTGAATGTCTTCGAAGGTCTCTGAACGTCTTCGCACCTCTCGTGAATGTCTTTGAAAATCTCTTAAGCGTCTTCGAACCCCTCATGAATGTCTTCAAACGTATTATGAACGAATTCGAAAGTTTTTGAACATCTTCCAACCCCTCGTGAATGTCTTTGAAAGTCTCTTACACGTATTCAAACCCCTCATCGATGTGTTCAAACACATTCCGAATATCGTCACAGATCTCTTGAACGTCTTCGAACCTCTCGCGAATGTCTCTGAAAGTCTCTTGAACGTATTCGAAACCCTCGTAAATGCCTTTGAAAGTCTCTCAAGCGTCTTCGAACCCCTCATGAATGTCTCTGAAAGTCTCTTGAACGTCTTTAAACGTATTATGAGTGTCGTCAGAAGTCCTCTAAACGTCTTAAAACCACTCCTGAATGTATTTGAAAGTCTTTCTTAAGCGTTTTCGAACCCCTCATGAATGTACTCAAACGTATCATGAATGTCGTCGAAAGTCTCTAAACGTCTTCGCACCTCTCGCGAATGTCTCCGAAAGTCTCTTGAATGTCTTTGAAAGTCTCTCAAGCGTCTTCGAACCCCTCATGAATGTCTCTGAAAGTCTCTTGAACGTATTCGAAAGTCTTGTGAATGTCTTCGGAAGTCTCTGAACGTCTTCGCACCTCTCGCGAATGTCTCTGGAAGTCTCTCGAACGTATTCGAAAGTCTTTTAAACGTCTTCAAACCCCTCGTTAATGTCTTTGAAAGTCTCTCAAGCGTCCTCAACCTCTCATGAATGTCTTCAAACGTATTATGAATGTTGTCGAAAGTCTCTTGAACGTCTTCGAAACTCTCGTGAATGCCTTTGAAAGTCTCTCAAGCGTCTTCGAACCCCTCATCGATGTCTTCAAACGTATTATGAATATTGTCAAAGATCTCTTGAATGTCTTCGAAGGTCTCTGAACGTCTTCGCACCTCACGCGAATGTCTCTGAAAGTCTCTTGAACGTATTCGAAAGTCTCTTTAACGTCTTCAAACGTATTATGAGTGTCGTCGAAAGTCTTTTAAACGTCTTCGAACCCCTCGTGAATGTCTTTGAAAGTCTCTCTTAAGCGTCTTCGAACCCCTTATGAATGTCTTCAACCGTATTATGAATGCTATCGAAATTCTCTTGAACGTCTTCGAACGCCTCGTGAATGTCTTTGAAAGTCTCTCAAGCGTCTTGGAACCCCTTATGAATGTCTTCACACGTATCATGAATGTCGTCGAATGTCTCTTGAACGTCTTCAAGCCCCTCGTGAATGTCTTTGAAAGTCTCTAAAACGTCATCGAACCCCTCATCGATGTCTTCAAACGTATTATGAATACTGTCAAAGATCTCTTGAATGTCTTCGAAAGTCTCTGAACGTCTTCGCACCTCTCGCGAATGTCTCTGAAAGTCTCTTGAACGTATTCGAAAGTCTCTTGGACGTATTCGAAAGTCTCTTGGACGTATTCGAAAGTCTCTTGGACGTATTCGAAACCCTCGTGGATGCCTTTGAAAGTCTCTCAAGCGTTTTCGACCCCACAAGAATGTCTTCAAACGTGTTATGAATGTCGTCAAAAGGCTCTTGAACGGATTCGAAAGTTTCTTGAACGTGTTCAAACCCCTCGTGAATGTCTTTGTAAGTCTCTAAAACATCTTCGAACCCCTCATCGATGCCTTCAAACGTATTATGAATATCATTAAAGATCTCTAGAATGTCTCACGAACATCTTCAAGCGTCTCATGAACGTCGAACCCCTTTGAACCCCTCATGCATGTCGAACGTCGAAACTCTTTGAACCCCTCATGCATGTCTTCAAACGCCTTATGAATGTTTTCGAACGTCTCTTGAATGTCTTCAAACGTCTTATATATGTCTTCGGACAAACCCCTCGTGAATGTCTTTGAAAGTCTCTCTTAAGCATCTTCGAACCCCTCATGAATGTCTTCAAACGTATTATGAATGTCGTCAAATGTCTGTTGAACGAATTCGAAAGTTTTTTGAACATCTTCCAACCCCGCGTGAATGTCTTTGAAAGTCTCTTAAACGTCTTCGAACCCCTCATCGATGTCTTCAAACATATTATGAACATCGTCACAGATCTTTTGAACGTCTTCGAACCCCTCATCGATGTCTTCAAACGTATTATGAATATCGTTAAAGATCTCTAGAATGTCTCACGAACATCTTCAAGCGTCTCATGAACGTCGTAGAAAGTCTCTTGAAACTCTTTGAACCGCTCATGCATGTCTTCAAACGCCTTATGAATGTTTTTGAACGTCTCTTGAATGTCTTCGAACGTCTTATGAATGTCTTCGGAAGTCTCTGGAACGTCTCACGAAGAGTACAATCCAATCAGTGATGGAGTTTAAAAAATGGTATAAAATCATGCCGATGATTCTCATCCACTTCGGTCAACATGGAGCTTATCGTCGATGTGCAGGGCTTCAAGAGACCCGTCAACGAATTTGTCCTGAAGGAGATGTCTATCGTCAAACTCCATAAGAAGAATGCTGAACCGCTGTCGGCCTTCGATGCACCATTTGCATGGGACTCTACCGGCCAAGTACAAAATGACAAACAAATGGTTGGAACGCAATTTTCACGGATTACGACGGGATCACGGTGATATACCATACGAGGCAGCTAGAACGATAATTCGAACCATCTTGCAAGGAGCTCCTACCATCTACGTGAAGGGATTCGAAAAATGCTCATGGATATCAAGATTCACGGATCCTGCAACAAAAATTGTTGACTTGGAGACCCTGGACTGTCCCTCGCTGCAGAAATTGTCAAACATCTCCGACTTTGAATGTCCCCATCATTTCTTCAATATGAATTACAATTGCGCCAATGCGAATGTAAAATCGCTGAAAAGCTGGTTGAGTGTATACGAAGCGCTGCGTGAGCGGAGGATTTAAAAAAACATTTTTAAATAAAAAAGAACATTTTGATATATATTCTTTTCGATTGTATTTATTCTTACATCCAACAGCAACGTGGAATATTTTTTATATTCGATGAAAGCTATCCTTTATACATTGTTGTGAGCATGTTGAAAACTCAACGATGTTAGCGACCAATGATGGTGATGCCGTTGAACTCATCATTTCCGACCAGCACAATGGTGTGCTCACTGTTTATTAAACGCGATGCTGCTGTATTGTCCGCCATAATAGTTCATGTATAGTTCATGTACAGTTCGTAATTGCGAGCCATTTCCAATATATTCTCGAACATCTTTGGACCGTGATTGAAGGCCTTCATGAGCCGTGCTGGTAAAAAGACGGCGAACTCGTCCATGATGTCCACTACGTAATGCTTTGCTAATTTGGTATGGGCAGCCCTCATGTCGGAGATTGGATAACACGATGGAACCTTGAGACAGCTTCTTCGTTGGGAAGAGTTCCGCCGTTTTGCTGACAATGAGAAATCCATTTTTCATCGACGAAACAACTTTAAATGTTTCGAGGAACGTTTATTTTTTCTCACGAATAATATTGTCTCCCTCACAACACTTTTCACAATTCCGTTGCGGAGGTGGGGGGCCATCAATATGATCCAACATCTGAGGTGTATTGTAATGCTTCATGCATGGAAAATATGATAATATTTCACTGTCGTTTCGATGATGTTCCGGCAAACGATCCCACAGCATACCAATGTGTCGACTCCAATATTTTATGAGCAAGGTCTTTGGAACGTGTTCGAGCTCATTCTTCGTCAAGTCCCACGGGTTCTTGGCTGGGTGCACTGCATACATACTCGCACATGCAAACATCTCGACGTTATCTTTCGGAATGAATACAAGACCGAATGCAATGTAATTTTATAAGGGCCTCCGTTACTATAGCTGTATAAAAAGTTTATCTGTAAAGTCTCATTTGACAACTAGCATTACAATTGCCTTACGTTGCCGAAAGTGTTTCATAGACGCTGGCTTTCACATGCATATCCACATGTTTGAGAGAAATTTTCCTCCATTGTCTGGAAACGATTCACCTGTATCAATAACGCCCCTTAGAAAAGCGACGCATCGTGTACGATGTCCCCTGGCTGCCGGTGTCCCCCTTGGCCCGTACCTACAACTGTTATCCTCTCGTGCTTTTGGGCATTGACCCATGGTTTTGGGCATCCTCTTCCCCGCGTGACGTCACTTTCCGCACCTCCCTCCGCGAGCCGCAAATCCCCCTCCCCCAATTCCCCTAACGGGTCCCTAGACCTTCGCGCAACAGCCAGACACCTCCCTCCCCTTGCTATAGGCTCCTCTTCCCCTCCCCTTCAACGCATACTCCGCGCCCCGCACTTCCCCCCACCACATGATCAAACCCCTCCCCTTACCCCCCGACCCGGGCTCGCCGTCCCAGCACCCGCCAGCAACCACCTCCTCACCCCCTCCCCTTCGCCGCATACTCCGCGCCACACACTTCCCCCACCACATGATCAAACCCCACCCCTTACCCCCCGTCCCGGACTCCGCCGTCCCCGCACCCCCCTCGCCTACACTTTGTCCAGAACTCCTCTAGTTCTTCTACTCAGATGGTAGGTACGAAAAATTCAATATCTTCCCGAATTTGTTCTTCTTAACCATGCACGCCAGGACCTTGCACAGCATTTCCAGTGTACTTGTTGTTTATTATATGTACTTGTTATTTTTGTGATAATAACGTGATTCTTCAAATAAAAATGAAACATTCTCAATAAAATCAATTTCGAGGATTAAAAATGTTGTGGACAACCTTTATTGTACACGCATAATACGTACATTGTACTTGGCTATTTTATGAATCATTTAATTTCTTTGTGCTCTTGATCAACGGAAAAAATATAATAAAAACATTGTTTGAATGAAAACAAATGATAATTGTTTTTAATGTAAACCATAATTTTTCATAAAGTGAAACAAACACCAATGTTTTCGGGGGGATTAAATATTACTAGGCGTACTTTAATTTGTTTTAAAGTTAATATACATACGTGGTGGAACATAACCATCGGACGTATTTTCAAATGAATGTTCATAAAAAAATGCATTTATTCATTATTTTCTCGATTTTATTCTAGCTTCATTTATCGTCGGTTGTCGAATTCCAATAAATATCGG
>OX101785.1:35198226-35396351 GCA_944452715.1 Ophion slaviceki | reverse complement strand
AGAGAGAGAGAGAGAGAGAGAGAGACATCATAATACATACTATACTGCCATTCCTTTATGGCTGATTGGAGTTGGCTGATGTAGATCGAGAAAAGGAGCGGCCCAAGCACAGAACCTTGGGGCACTTCCGAACTCACACTACCTCATTTCGATTTAGCGCCCCGACTATCGTAGACAGCCTGATAATGTCCGTCTAAGTATGTGCGGAACAACGCTACAGAACTTCGACAAAATTGCAGATGCGTAAGTTTTCTGAGCAGTAGGTCGTGGGGAACGCAGTCAAAGGCTTTTGAGAAGTCGAATACGATAAGGATTGCTCCCATCCGTTTATCAATTGCGAGTCGCACACCATACACTATACGCAGCGCGGGAGAGAAAGAGGGAGAGAGAGAGAGAGATCTTGAATATATTTTAATTCTACAATAAATTGTTGAACATTGCGAGAAATTGAAAGAAAATAATTTAAAAAAAAGGTAGCATCGAGAATCGAATCCAACCCAGCGGGGTGACAGGCAATACGCTGACCCCTACGCTACGCCGCTGAATTGGAAATGGTTCAAAAAATGTCCCTCAAGCTTTACTCGGAAATCTTTGGAGAGCGTTTTACCCTTTCCTATGGACTACTTAGGCGAAATATTTTAGAAACCTCAAGTGCTGACCCACCTCTTTCGACGGATGCATTTTGGGCGAAATCGGTGGGTCCCGGTCGGCGTCGTCCACTTGTAAGATGGGATTTTATCTGTCACTTTTGAATTTTAAATCGACGTTACGCGAAAACGCGTGTATACACAGGGTGATCGAGAACAGGTGTAACAGCGGGAAATATCGGGTCCGGCATGTTACCCCGAAGGGTTCTACCTAGCCGTTTTATTTTTTTCGCCCCCGTCATCAAATGGGAAGCATTAGAAAATAGGCCTTCCATCTTCGAAAGGAACGCTCGAATCCGCCATATTGAACGATCGGTAAGGGCAGAGAAGTAGACGAAGGGCCACGTAGCCGTAGCCGACGCCAGGAAGGTTCTGCGAAACCGCAGCGTTTGACAGATGCTAGCACGCATGATCTAACGTTTAGCGTATCATTCGCTACGATACCTGTCAACCTATTCGATTCGAGACTGGTCACACACGATTTGACGTTTCACCTATCGTCTGCTATCGCTCGGCGTATTGCGTGCTAAAGTGTAAAGCGCGCCGCAATTAATGAAATTTACGAACTTTGCCGCGATTATCCATTGAGAGCGCCTATTTTTTTGCTTCCTTCAGAAATAAAAATTGACAAAACCGAAGAATTGTCAACGATTATCAAATTTTGATATACCGAGCGATTTTTCTTGTTCTTGAAAATGAATCTGGTGCTGGTGGGGCAAACGAACAAAAAACTCGTGTCGACGAAAAAACTCCACGACGCTTTAACTTCCTAGACTAATACAACTAATACGATTGAACCTGATGCCGACGGTTAATCCCGCGCACCAGTCAATGAATACGATCCCGTTGTCCCGATTGCACGAATAAAAGGCGGCGAGCCACGCGATGGGAAGAGCCCGTGGTCCGAGAGGTTGTAAGTCTCTCGAACCCCGCCTGCAACGCGATGCCCGAATTCCTCGCTCGCTTGATTGAATGCCCGACTCGCTTGATTGAATGATAACGGCCCAGAGAAATGATCAGAATTTGTAGCCGCGTGGTCGCCTGGATGGGATCTGTGTGAATACTCAAGAGATCGATCCGGGCATCAATAGAGAGCTCACGCGCATGCGTACTCGCCTATGTGTAGTACGTCCCGTCGCGTGGCACTGCCGACGGCTGCCCGTGCTCGCTCAAGCGAGGTCACATGCACGAAGGCCCGAAAAGCGCGTCAAACTCTTGAAAAATGTGCTAATTCCCGAACATTTCGCCCGCCATCGGCAGCTGTGCTGTCGATTATCACCGCGGTGACCCGATTGGAAGGATCGCAAGCTCTGCGATAGGCCTTCTAAAGGTGGAGGTTGCCGTCCTGATGATAACGACTCGTGTGAGCCCGTCTTATCCCGGGTGTAGCTCGATGACCCGCGCGAGATGCTACTTGGTTGATGGCAAACGTTCGTCCGGTAGCAGGACCATGGCGCCGACCCGTATCTCGTGGTTTGGGTGATGCCACTTCGAAATGACTTGCTGCCGTTGCAAGTAGCCCGATGGCCAGTGCTCCCAGAAGTATCGGAGCCGAGATTTAATAAATTGCCACCACGATAATCTGCCCGGATTGATGTCCCGTAGGGCCGGCTCCGGCACCGCCGTGAGAGCCTCTTCGATGAGGAAGTACCCGGGGGTGAGTGTCGAAAGATCGTCCGGATCTTCCGACAATCGCTCGAGAGGACGGGAGTTGAGTACAGCCTCGATCTGTACTAGAAGAGTCGTAAGTTCTTCATAGGTGAAACTGGTATCCCTGAGTGTTCGTCTGAGGTGAAACTTCACGGACTTTACGGCCACTTCCCATTTTCCGCCCATATGAGGTGCTTTCGGTGGGTTGAAGACCCAGTTGGTCCCGTCATGAGCCAAGAGCTGAGCTAGCTGCTCCGATTCCCGCGTCCCGGCCTTGAAGAATTTCCGAAGTTCTGCGCTGGCCCCTTGGAAATTCCTCCCACAGTCGCTGTATAGCGAGTGACACACGCCCCGTCGCCCGGCGAACCGACGTAACGCCGCGATGAAGGTATCTGTGGACTTCCAAATGCAGCGCAGAGGTAGATAGGCATACAAAAATGCATAGCCATCCCATGTGGGTTTTGTTCCCAGGCCCGCGCCAGCTTTTGAGCGATACTGGCCCCGCGTAACCGACCCCGGTGAACAGAAACGCCCGAGCCGGTGTAACCCGCGCGACCAGCAATTGTCCCATGAGTTACTGTGCTCTTACTGCCCGAAACCGGGCACAGCGAACGCAACGTAGGGTGAACGACCGTACTGGAGCTCGCCCGCCGATAATCCAGTAACGTTGTCGAATGTATGCAAGTGTCACCGGCGTTCCCCCGTGGAGCGTGCGATGATGCGCATCGGCGATGATGAGAGATGTAAGCCGTGAATCCCGAGGGAGGATGGCTGCATGTTTGCACTCAGGTTGTAAGGCTGAATGCTTGAGCCTTCTCCCCACTCTCAACGTCCCGTTCCCGTCGATGAATCCGGTCAGCCGCGTAATTGCATGTGACCTTGGTAGCACTTGTCCCGCTGAGAGTGTTTTGAGCTCTGCTGTAAAGTATGCCGCTTGTATGGCCTTGACCCAATATAGCCGCGAATTTTCCAGGTCCCCCGGTGTAATTGATGCACCCGATCACCCGTCCCCTGAACGTGAGATAGAAGAAGTCTTGAACCCTGAGATCGAAGACTGGTGAGGCTGTCGTTGAGATCGTGAAAGTCAGACCTGGTCGCTCCTCGAGTGCCGCTGAATCGTCCATCGCGTTGCAACGAACCGGCCAATGGAATAAGGATATGGCTAACCAGTGAGGCCCGTCCCACCTCGGTTGAAATTGCTCGAAGCACATTCTGCAGGATTGTCCCGTCTCGGTGTAAATCTCCATTGCCCCCGAGGCAAGAGCTCTTGAATCGATGAGACCCGGTTCCGAACGAAATCCTTCCATCGAGATGGATGGTTCGTTACCCATGTAAGTGTAACCGTGGAGTCCGTCCACAGGCGTTTCGGTGAAGAATCAAACCCCAGTGTATCCCGTACTGATCGTACAAGTCTCGCCAGCAGTAATGCTGCCGCGAGTTCCAGCCTGGGAATAATGAGTCGTTTGATCGGCGCGACTTTGGTTTTGACACACACCATCGTGACCTTGCTGGTGACCCCCGAACCCGAACCCGTAACGCGAACGAAGACCACCGCTCCCAATGCGAGTTGAGAGGCGTTTGCGAACCCGTGTATTTCGACCGAGGTATCCGAGGAGATCCGGATCCACCTCGGAACCGTGATATTCCCGAGATGAGTCAGCTCCCGCCGAAAAGCGACCCATGCCCTCGCGACCTCGGACGACACCGGACGTCCCACGACAACTTTTCTCGCCAGAGGCGTTGCAAGAGAATTTTCGCTCGCACGCCGACCGGACCGAGAAATCCCAACGGATCGTACAATTGAGCGATTTCTGAGAGGATAACTCTCTTCGTGATCCGGTACTCGTCGGTGACCGGAGAGGCCGTGAATCGAAAGACGTCGGAGGCCGGTACCGAAGAAAGACTGAAACTTTGGTTGCGCAATCGGGAAACGACCGCGATTCCTTCTTGCTGGAGGCCGCCCCAAGAAGATGTAGTAGATCCCGAAAATTACTCTGCCACTTATCTAATGGAAAATAGCCCGCCTCGAAAATCCCGACCAATTGTCGCGCCCGAGTGACAAGCTCCGAAGGATGATCCGCGCCCCTGTAGATATCATCCACGTAACTTCCCGACGTAAGGGGAGCGACCGCTTCAGGATATCTTTCACCATCGTCTGCAACTAATTGAAGAAGCGCCCGTCCCGCGAAAAATGGGGCCGACCGTGTCCCGAAGGTGACCGTCATCAGATGGAATAGAACGATATTCCCGTGAGCATCCACCTAGAGTATTCGCTGCAGATCCCAATCGTCCCGGTGAACCTGAATCTGACGAAACATCTTGACAATATCTGTCGCGAAGACGAAACGATATCGTCGCACCCGCTGAAACACATCCGAAATGCCTCGTTGCAATTTCGCGCCCTTATGCAACTCATCGTTCAATGAACTCCCGGACTCGGTGTTACTCGACCCGTTGAACACAACGCGTAGCTTAGTGGTCAACACCCCGTGGTGAGGAAGATAATACGCTCGATTGCAATGCACAGATGGGGTCGGAACTCGAAACATGTGCTACATTGATTCATATTCCCCGAGGAATGTATCGTAAAGTTCCTTGTAATCCGTTGTAAACAGGCCAATGCCAATATGGTCCGATCGTCTCATGTGGCCGGGAGACGACTTTACCGGCAACCGTACGACATACCGACCGGTTGCATCCCGAGAGTGTGTGGAAGCAAAGTGCTTCTCACACTCCTCCTCCTCTGGAGTAAGATTCGACTCTGGCTGGACAAAGGGCTCCTCCTGAACCCAAAACCGCTTCAGGAACTCCTGCACGTCCTGCTGATCATGATCGACCGAGGCATGAAGCACTAGTCCCGACGAATGCAGCGCCTCCGACTCGAGTACGATCCAGCCGAATATTGTATTCTGTGCAATGGGGGCTTCAGGGCCTCCCCGTTTGATCTCTGGACAGGTCAGCTGACCGTACGCATCCGCTCCAAGGATGAGATCGACCGCCCGTGGGGTAGCGAAGTTCGGATCAGCGAATTTAAGTCCCTGTAAATGACTCCAATACACATAACGTTCAATAAATGGTTTTATTGAAATGTAATCGCCCGAGTAGATCGATTGCAACTTGCAAACGACCATGCCGTGAGACAGCCCGGACGTCCCGCCGATCCCCGCGATGGGAACCGAGGACGCTGATCGACGCAGTTTGGATTGGTAAACCAATCGATCCGAATTGAAAGATAATTCGGAACCCGTGTCAATCAGCACGCGCACTCGATGCCTTGTCTCCTGTGTGACGACGTCAGCCTGACTCGTGGCTAACAGGACCGATGGCCGTGAATATCCCAAAGAACCCGATGAACCCTAAGTCAATACCGCCGCATCTCATTGTCTCGTTCCCGAAGCAGATGAAGTGGCCGAAGAGCCCGCTGCCGATGGTCCCGATTCTCCCGGTGTTTTCGCCGTTGCATTCCCGAATTTCGACCAGCCCACATGGATCATCGTATGGTGCTCCCGGTCGCACACCTTGCACCTCGTCGCGACGTGACACGCCGTGACGTTGTGCCGCCTCAAGCAGTTGAAGCAAATTCTCGGTTTTCCCAATTCCTCTCGTCGTGCTTCATTCGAAAGACGCCGAAAGGAAGGGCACGCCACGACGAAGTGAGCCCCGTTGCAGTAGGAGCACTGCGCATGACCTCCCGTGGTCGCCGCATGAACCCGAGTTGCTGTAGGGGTGGCCCGTGATGTTGCCCGTGAATATGTTCCCGATGTAGGCTTACCCGTTGAAACCCGAGGGGGCTCGGCGCCTTCCAGAGCCCGTGCCCGGTTGGAGATAAATGCCCGCAGCTATGAAAAGGACGGGGGGTCTGGCGACTGGCCTGCCTTCAACTCCCAGGCCTCCCGTATTGGCGTATCCAGACGCCAGGAAACCGTGTGCACCAGGACCCAGTCCCAGTGCTCGATCGGGGCGCCCAAGGCTCTCAAGGAGTTGAACGCTTCCGTGATCCTGTGCAAGAGCGAGTGCAAGTCCTTAGCCGATCGAGGGGTGACGACGGTAGTGTCGAGCAAGCACTCCAAGTGAGACGGGACTAAGATACGCTTGTTCTCGTACCGCTCCAGCAGCGTCGAGTTGGCGATGAGTTTTGCCGCCCCGCCCGTGGTGGAGGTACGAAGGTAGTGCATCCTCCCCACGTCCGTGATGTCTGGGTTCTCCCGCACCAAGACCGTGAGGAGGTCCCGAAAAGAACGCCACTTCGAGTACGCTACCGTAAAGAAAGGCAATGAAATCTTCGGAAGATGAGGCCTTGTCCCGCCCGATGACCCCAACGTTCCCGCTCCGTGCTCAGCAGGAGGCTGACGCTGCTCCTTCAGCGCCGTTACTCGTGAAAGGATCTCCAAATGGAGACTGAACGCGATAGAGAACTCGTCCCCGGTGATGTAGTCCGATGCAAGGAACTCTATAGAGCACGACTCAGTGATGGCGTCATGCACCGAGGAGAACTTGGTCCAGGTATCCTGCGCTGCCAACCGATAATTGTCCAGCGCCGAGGCGAGAAGTCCGCGGCCTCTGGACTGACCAGCCGAGTGAGTATGTCCCGAAGCAAGGACACCCGAGCCTTCTATGTCGCGACCTTGAGCGCTAAGGAACCCGAAGCCCGTACCGGAGGGGGCGGCATGTCCGATGAACCCAATGGCGACTTATCCCGCGCATTTCCCGGTGACTTTTTGCGCTTGGCCGGTGCGGTGACCATACAGAATGACGTGGTCGGAACGGGCAGAGAAGCAAACTCTGTTGCCGCTTCCGACTTCAGGCTACGCGCGTCGTCGTCGGACATAATTATGCACTATCCGATCCGCGCACCCAAACAAAACCCCGAAATGTAAAATTGCCTGTAAAATTGTCCCGAACTGCCAATAGCCAAAGAAGCACCACGCTATAACGATTTCTCGGCGAAAAACCCGTGGCACGCGTGACGCGTCGATCCCGCGCACAAGTCTGTCAACCGCCCGATCGACTCCGCGAATCCCGAGAGCCCGTTGATTTGGTCAACCAGCGACCGCTCGTACGCACACTCACCCGCGAATGGTCTGTCGGAATACCGGCAAACACCCGGTGTTCCGACAACCCGCACATTCCCGACAAGCCGCACATTCCCGCAACTCGCGCTCAAGTGTCAGCGAATAAGCGCGCACTTCGATCCCGTCAGTCAATAATAAGAAACTTGTCCCGAAACGCGCACCAATCCCCGAGTCCCGAACAATTTGACCAACGCGCGCCCAACCCGCTTCGGGAAGTAGACGAAGGCATTCGAGAAGGGCCCGACGCCAAGATGGCGGTGAATTACCGGCTTCTCCCGCGCTGAACACGTGCACAATCTACCTCAATGTCTCTCACAAGGGGACAGTACGGCAGTCGGATTTTTGTAATTTTTCGTACTCATGGTACGCGAAGTTCAGAGCTCGAATATTAATATCCCAAAGCAGTTCGACGCCATATTCAGAAATTTTCGAGAAAATTGACTTTGAAGTTTTCGAGCGCACTCTTATCCCACAAAGATGCAACGATATTCGAACCGGGCTCGTGGCGTACCCGGTAGCGCTTGAGTCTAGTAATCGCGGGGTCGCTGGTTCGAGTCTCACTTCGAAATTTTTTTTTTTTTCATTTTTTTTAAATGAAAAAACGCAAGTCATATTTTTAATTATCTCTTGATTATAAACATACATTTTCAAGTATCAATATTTATAACCAACAACATTTTTAGGATGAAAATGAAAAACGTCGGGTAAGGAATTGAATACTTTATTATTCGGTCTGTATTCATTTGTTTTATACATCGGATGTAATGTTACACGAGCCAGAGTGATAACCATCGTAAAAACAAGGAAAACAGTAATTTTCACGGCATCTCGCACACCGTACAAACGCTGCATTGTTATATTCGCAATTTTTTTTCAATACATCGATCGGAAAACAAACTTCATTGACGTTCATGAAGATTTCTCTTTGATCGCAAAGTTTCGAAGCAAACCACGCATATCTGATCATGTTATTAAAGACCGGAGAAGACAACTGATGATGAACAATAGAATGAATTTTTATGCAATCTTCTCTATCATTAATTTCACGTCCTTGTTCAATCAGATAGGCGCAGTTCTGCAGACGCTTGATAAAATTTTTTACTTGGCGGTAAAAATACACGTCACAAGGTTGCACTAATGGAGTGCATTTTGGTGGAATTACCTGCACCGTGCAAGTAGGCAGACGCCTGTCATTTCGAAACATCTCATTGTACATCACGGTATCGGTTTGGCCTCCCCAGGAATCGATAATTAAGAAAAACTTTTCTTTTTTTACGTAGGGTTTCAAAACGTTGATTAAAAAATCTTTGTATAACTTTGTAGTCAATTTTCCCGATTTCGATGACGTGACTACGACGTTTCCGTATTTTTTTAGGTACTCGTCGACCGATTTTTGAACTCTGGGACCAAATGAACCTGTTGTTTCTTGTAGGCATACGAACACCAGGGGCAACAATTTTCCTGATAGTGTGACAGAGTACTGCGCAGTATAGGAATGGGTGACTTTATTCATATTCTGCCGCTTTACCAGCACTACTTTTGATCCTTTGGTTGCCAGAGTTCTGTCGAACGTCGACGGGTATTGGCATCCTGAAAAAAATAGAAAAGGAATAAATTGAAAATACTATATACGAAAGTCTACATTAATTTATTATGGAAAATGAGAACAAATTTTGAATACCTGTTTGGTCTGTATTAATGACGAAATCGGGACCAAAGTTTGGTATGACATCACGAGCCTGGATACGAAAATCTACTGCAGCAGCCAGGATTTAATCCCGCGTTGCGGTTTCTCTTTCCGTTACAAACTTCGTGATTTTTCTTTGGCGAATTCGATGTCTCCGTTTAAATTTCACAACCCACCTATCGGAAGCTTTGAAATCAAAATTTTCAAATTGACTCGCAGCCGATAAAGCCCACTGCTGCAAGTTCCGGGTTGTAACTTGTTGGTTGTTCTGTCGCGCTTCCTCAAAGCGAGCGTAAGTCCACGAATCGATGGTCGCGTATTTGTCTGTCATGGTTCCTCCGCTTTTTACATGTTTTTCCCATTTTGGCAATTCCTCCATGCGCTTTAAGCGGCTGCACCCGTTTTTTGCAGAACTTTTAGGCTCCATGTCGGATGTGCTCGAACTATATTGATAACTTTCCTTTTATAATCCAGCGGAATATTGTCCGTGTACGATTTCGCCCTTTTCTCCTCTGGCTCATAATTTTCAGAAGAATCTTCGTTGTCAGATGCAGGTTCGTCAAAAGCGTATTCTTCGTCCAATTCATCAAGCATAATTAGTTCTTCATCCGTTACAAACTTTTTTCGTGTAAAGTTTGTACTGTATAATGGAACAAGTCTTCTGCTAGTAACATTCCCTCTCTTCAGTAATTACCTCCGATGGTGTTGGTGCCACAAGATTATTTTGTGTGAGAATTTGCTCGTAATATACGAGGGCATCCTTCAATTGTAATTTTGAAACTTCACTGCACAAAGAATATTCAATATCATCTTGTGCCGTCGAAGGCCCAGGCACCTCGTCGTCTCCCACGCCCGACATTTTGATCTTTTTTTATCGAATATTCTACAAAATCGTGCACCACGCCGAAAAACAGTACTTGCTGCTTCGAAAACCAACGGTCGAATGCTACTTCAAACAGGCATTCCTTGCGGAAGATGCCGTATCCCTTCCACCCGTTCTGGAATTCCCAGAAATCTTTTGTGCACAAGCAGCTGTGCCCGCTTCGCAGGTAGTTGATCAGTACAAAGGCAAACGATGTACGCAGAACTGTTATTCACAATATCGACGGTTGCCAAAGCAAGCGTTATATTCACATATTTCAACATTTATTCTTCTATTTATATTCCTATTAATCTACAAGGGAGTTTATGTAAATATTATTACTGGATATTTTTACGTCGCCTATTCGCAATTTCAAGCAAGAGATAATCAAAAATAAGACTTGCATTTATCATTGACAATTATAATTACATATATGTGAATTAGCATAGATTTTATGATTTTTATCCCGGCATTATTTATTTATTTTTTTATAAATAATCACCTATTGTTATATATAAATAATATATGATCATAGTAGAGGAGCTAGGCCGGTTCTGCTTCAAAAGGAGGTCACCGGGTCGAGAGAGTCCGTGGAGCGAATGGCGGGAGGGGGAAGTCAGCGTCGATGAGTGTTTTGTGTGTGTGTGTATGTGTGTGTGTGTGTGTATGTGTGCGTGCGTGCGTGCGTGAGTGCGTGCGTGCGTGCGTGCGTGCGTGCGTGTGTGTGAGTGTATTTGTGTGGAAGGAAGGGGGAGGGGGCAAAAAGAATGCTTTGAATCATATGACAATAAAACAATAGTTTATTAATAATTAAATTGAACAAATAACGTTGCATAGTATAAATCTTTGGTGTGTGTGCGTGCGTGCGTGCGTGCGTGCGTGTGTGTGTGTGTGTGTGTGTGTGTGTGTGTGTGTGTGTGTGTGTGTGTGTGTGTGTGTGTGTGTGTGTGTGTCAAATATCCGTAGTGGATCCGTTATCCTGAAACATAATAAAGCATGCATCTTATTAACCTATCAAACATAATCATATTTTGAATCATATTAAAGATAATACGAACCATCGACCCAATATAAGTTTAAGCGGGTGGGGCATGTGTCGCGCATCAAAACTTGGTGGGTCGGCCCGCCGCGGTTGGTGCAAAAGATCCCCTGGATGTTGTTGAAGCGCTCGCTGAAGTGGCCACATCTTTGGATCAGCCGATCAACCACGTCCCGCATATCGAAATAGCACGACACACAAAATATCGCCCGATCGTCTTCGGTGAAATATTCATAATTGACACAGCACATGACGCGCCGTCATGTGTCTCGACAGGTTCTTGATCCAAACGAAGTGCCCCACATTGCTGTCCTCGTTGTCTTGCATGTATAGCAAATTGATGTGCTTTTCCTTCTTGTGTTGAGTTATGCGTATTGGAACGATGTCCTTTTTGGTGGTGGTGGTATATACGTTGATCGATACATTGTTATGAGCTTCAAATTACTTTATTTGATGTATCGTCACCGGGAATTTGATATCCTTCAGATTCAGTACTATCAAATAATGAGGGTAAGAAGATGTACGGTGGCTGTTTTGTTCAGCTGGGTATAGAGCAGCGACAACTGCCCATGCGAAACATGCGTTATCGTCGGATTTGACGTTAACCACAGCCTTCTTCAACATTATTTCCCGCGGTAATGATATGGAGCACCCGGCACGCATCGGATTATACTTATTCACATTTATCGTGAGGTTAAGTATTTTCTGCAGAGCCCAGCCACTATCACGTTCTTGAAATTCATCGAGTAATGTTAAAGTGGGCTCCACAACACGTTGTTCATACCACTCACCCAAATCGCTTGTGTTAAATAGTTCACAGTTTCGTGTGTTGATACTTTTATTCGCATGTTTGTCACCACTCGCGAATTCACCATTAAACACTGTATTGATTTTAATACTGTTATGCTTGTCGATGATATTTTGCACATGTTGAAGCACTAGGACGCGAGCATCATTTAGAAAGTGTTTCGGCTCGATGTGGCTGCGATTGATGATGGAACCGGTCAATATGCGACTCTCGAAGGATGTTTCAATCTCTCGCCAGATTAACTCATGATCACCATGTCCTGCGCCTGTGTGTGCGAAACGACTCCGCACACAATTCCTCAATCCTTCCAGACGCGCTATTTGAGCTATGAGTGACTGTTGATGTCCGATTAATAATCGCGGGCGCTTGATCCGGCTTTGCGTTTCCAGCCCTTCGATGAACTCGACGCATCGTTGCTCCCACGCAGCAAAATCTTCGAACGAGCGTAAAAGCACGGCTTGGTCATGCAATATTTGTTCCATGTTGATGAGTACGAAAAAACTTCCACGATGTTAACAGACTGACTGCTTCATGCAAAGTGTGGTCAGATTTGAGCGGAGCGGATCGTTAAAAAGGCCTTCGGGGGGGGGGGGGGGGAATCGGCCCTCTCTCTCGGGAAAACAGAGTTTTCCGATAACGCGTAGATCGCTCGAGGAACATGAGACAAAAACAGGAAGTCGGGATGCCTCGGGTCGAAAGATTTTATAGGTCCTGCAGCTCAAGTTGTCCATCGGCGCCAACGACCCTTGATCCCTAAAGTATATAGTTTTTCCAAGAAATCCTGACTTGTCGAGACCAGTCTAAAGTGTTGGCGAGACTCGCGACAGGAGTGGACACGCATGCAAACATCTTGACATTATCTTTCGAAATGGAGACCTCGACTTTTCAAGAGCTGCGCTCAAGTGGTCCATCCGCGGTCCCTTTGACCCCTAAAGATTACAGTTTTTCCAAGAAACCTGTCAGGACCTGTCTCGAGTGTCGTCGAGCTTTGAGACAAGGCGGATGCAATTGGCATTGTCTTTCGGAATGGAACCAAGACCTCGTTTTTTCACATTTTTTTTATATTTTTTTTTAGGGATTTTGCGTTCTTGAGTGAAATACATCACCTCCCGATATCTGGACCGAATATTTAAAATGACGCCAAGTTGCGCCTAGACGGTAATCTGAAAACTCTAAGATGATCTTTATAAATACGCCAATTTAGTCTCCATGACCTTACGCTGTTCTGTAGAGATCGTAAAAGTCAAAGCTTGGAGAGCCTGGCCAGCTTTCACCTCCACGAGTGCACCCTCTTCTGGATAGCAGATGCCTACCCCATAGAGATAGTTAAGAAAAAACTTTTCGTTTATCCCTGACCAGGATGCAACATCTTGCAGGATTTTTTTTTCTACAAGTCCCAACTAATGTTGAAAACCATTTTCACATCCTGTTGACCATCCCCCACCCTGCTATAAGCCCATGAGGATCCAAAAATCGAAATCCGAAGAAGGATCGGAACAGCAGTTTTCGCCATTCCAGTCTTCAACCTCCGAGGTGTCAGTGTGAAAGAGTCCGAAAACGGAAAATCAGTTAAGAAAAATGTCGAACCAAATTGAAGTGATCGATCTCGTCGATGATGAGATGGAAGTTGTTGTGAATATCGCCGATGACGACGAAGTGGAAGTTAGGGTAGACGAAGACGTTATTGATATCGCCGATGACGACGAAGTGGAAGTTGGGGTAGACGAAGACGTTATTGATATCGCCGATGATGACGATGATGAGTGGACGGAAATTGAACGGCTTGCACACAATGATATGGAGTTGGCCGAACTAGACAGTGACACCGAATCCGTCGATAGTGGATTGGGTGATGCCTCAGACGAGGGAGTTCATTATACGCGGGAAATAGTTGTGCACCAGCAGCAAATAAATCGGTTGAACCGGGACGTCATGTGCTGTGTCAATTATGAATATTTCACCGAAAACGATCGGGCGATATTTTGTGTGTCGTGCTATTTCGACATGCGGGACGTGGTTGATCGGCTGATCCAAAGATGTGGCCACTTCAGCGAGCGCTTCAACAACATCCAGGGGATCTTTTGCACCAACTGCGGCGAGCCGACCCACCAAGTTTCGATGCGCGACACATGCCCCACCTGCTTAAACTTATATTGGGTCGATGGTTCGTATTATCTTTAATGTGATTCAAAATATGATTATGTTTGATAGGTTAATAAGATGCATGCTTTATTATGTTTCAGGATAACGGATCCACTACGGATATTTGATACACACATACACACACACGCACGCACGCACGCACGCACGCACGCACGCACGCACAAAACACTCATCGACGCTGACTTCCCCCTCCCGCCAGTCGCTCCACGGATCGCATGGCTATCCCCTCCATAGAGGTCCCCTCTGTGGCGTCACACGCACCCGGCGACCTCCTCTCGACTCGGTGACCTCCTTTTGAAGCAGAACCGGCCTAGCTCCTCTACTGTTGTCGCGTCAACTATGTGACTGTTGGCTCAAATGCGGTCAAGATATTCATTTTGAATGAAAGATCAGTTAATTGTTCCATCATGTTCATTTGCATTGAACACTGGATTGTTGCGGTAACTGTACGTTAACGGCCCCAAATGTAAATATACGAGGGTGGGGTGAAAAGTTTCCGGCCTGACCAAGAAAAACGATATTTAAAAATTTTTTTTTTGCTTTATTTTTCAACATAATCTCCATCAACACTGATACATTTCTTATAACTCTCGCATCCTAAAAAACAGTAGCCATAATCTTGTTTGTCGATAAAATTGTTTTTGCCTTCTTTGGGGTTGGTTCCCCTTTTCCAACCCACTGTTTTGACTGTTCTTTACTTTCAGGAATGTAGTGGTGGACTCATGTCTCATCAACAGTTATGAATCGACGCAAAAATTCGTTTGGATTACGTCTATACAGCGCCAAATTGTCGGTAGCGTCGAGCGTTAGCAAACGCGGCACCCACCTTGCACACAACTTTTCCATGTTCAAATGGTTGTGCAAAATATTTCGCACACGTTCAGCTGACATACTACAGGTCTCAGCTATCTCATGCACTTTCAACCTGCGGTCTTCCAACACTATTTTATGGATTTTTTCAATCATCTCTGAAGTTGTGACTTCAACGGGCCGTCTTGAGCGAAGCTCGTCAGAGGTGCTCACACGACCAATTTCAAATTCAGAAACCCACTGATTGATAGTTGAATATGATGGGGAGGAGTCTCCTAGTGCTGAATCCATCTCTTCTTTGATTTGTTTTGGTGTAAAACCTTTCAAATGGAAGTATTTGATGACAGCACGTTTTTCCAATTTTTCCATTTTTACTAAAACAACGGAAGCGTCTCGCGCGATGTGCACTCAAACGCAAACTAACGTAGCGATTGGGCTGAAACTGTACATACAAGCTCGGTAGGAATGGTACTGTAGGACGCCGCTCCAAAACTAGACCTAGTAGCACCATCTCTTGGTCAGGCCGGAAACTTTTCACCCCACCCTCGTATTAATTGTGAACAAATCTGTACTCATTTGAACTGTATCATCATATCACAATTTCAACTCGTTGTTCGATGACTATCTACTGACAAGAAAAGGTTACGAGGTCGATCTCTCCGATTTCGATGAAATTTGGTATGCTTGTAGAATGTGTAAAAATAGGTGACACGTATTTTTTTATATCCGCGAAACCCGATTTTTAAGGATTCAACTTTTTTAAACCCACCATCGACAATTGGGGTGTTTTTCGTTTTTCGTCCGTAACGTTTTAACGGTACGAGATATGAACAAAATTCAAATTGCAACAATGTTTATTTTTTCGTGTACATTGGAGATGAGAACGATACCGCTATCGACGAAAAAGGAAAAACACCCCTATATTCGAGGGTGCGTATCACCTCTTAAAAATCGGGTTCCGCAGATATAAAAAAATACGTGTCACCTATTTTTACCCATTCTACAAGCATACCAAATTTCATTGAAATCGGAGAGATCGACCTCGCAACCTTTTCTTGTGAGTTAAGAGAAATAAAAGTGATCAAATAAATCATAATTTTCAAAGAAATACTATGGCTATAAAATGTTGTCGTGACAACACGAATATTTCTTAACGACTCCCAAATGTTGTAACAGTTAATGAATATTTAAATAAAAGTGCCAACTACATGTATTTATTTACTATAAATAAACTGTTTTCTCAGTACGTAGTTTTTTTTCGAATTTTTCATAAAAAATTCTTGTCAAGCAAATAATCAATATTTCTACCAAGTCTCAACTCAATCGGATTAATCGTTTTCGAGTAATCCAGCACGCCAATTTCGAAAATGCTGTTCTGAGAAAACGGCGAGGCACAGCGTTGACAGGCTGCAACGTTTAAAGTTTTTCGAATTTCAGTTTGAAACTTTGGGAAAATATTCTACATATATAGTTCTATCGTTTAAAGAAAAAAAAAATCGATTTTTGATCGTTTCAAATGTATATCCCGCATTAAGACATCCCCTAAAAGGGTTTTTGGCTACGCGCTATAGTTTTCGGGACATCGATTTTTGTAGCTTACACTTTTTTACATAATACACACGGATCGTGTGTATTATGAGGTGGTCTCACAGGCGAGGGAGTCATTTCTCTGGTCGTTCTTGACGGCATCATTTTTCAATAGCGTAAGTCTCTCTTTACATGTTGAATTGAAACTTTTAGACACCTACCCATCGCCAAATTTTGAGGTTAAAAAACCGTAGCATACCGCGCTGTGCATAAAAGCCCGTTCGAATCGTCATTCCTCTGGCCTTCTTCCGGCATGTGGAATCCAGAGGCACGATAGATGCGCCGGAGAAATGACACCATCTTGGTTACGCATGTGCAGATATGCATGAGGTTATACAAAAATAATTCTCTCCGATTATTGCCATGCCGCTATCGAAAGAAGACAGGCTCTGTAGAAAAAGAGAAGCTATGAAACGGAGATGAGAAAGGTTTTAATAGGCTTCGGTAGGAATAGAGAAGTTGAAACAAAAAGAGCGAGGCCAATATTAAAAAAAAAGGAGAAGAAGATATTAATAAATCAATGAAAACTTGATAGGAAAAGGTTTGCATATTCTTCTGGCCATACTATTTCTTAGGTCATCATAAATCTTTCAAAACTGAAAAGTCAGTGTGATCGACAGGGAATTATATCAAGGGCGTCACCAGCTAATGGGCAAGATGGTGGAGGGAGGGTGGGGGAAATATGAAATTCAGACATTTTAGACCCTCATATACATTTTTTCGAATCTCTAGAGGGGGGCAGCTGCCCCCTGCCTCTCCTTGGCAACGCCCTTGAATTATATTATATCGATTAGAACTGAATTCAATTGCAATTTTTAGATGAGAAAACGAAATATTTTTATTTATAAATTTCGTTGTCCTGCAAAGTGATCACTTCGGGATAATCACCCATAAATGTTATCGCACTCTCCGCTTTGTGCTGATCTTTGCTGCGCTCACACCAGTGTTCCACGGACGCCACAATTCTGCTCGCACATCCGAGGTAATCCACGTCCACACCAGTATACCAATATTACATGGACACACTCACCATACATACCACGAGTACACTCTCTATATACCAATAAATTCTACATCGAACGTGAAAATAAAAAGTCAGCCTTACATCGAAAACGATGGCGGCGCTGGAGAGGTAGGGGCTAACGTGTGGAATAGGCGAAGATCCGCACAAAACGCAGAGCGCGATAACGTATATACAGCTAGAACTGAGCCTGTTAGCTATAGATACAGTAGCAACGCAATAAAAAAAACTTGCAAAAGTCGATATCTCGAAAACTATGACATGTCACGAAAAATCCTTTTAGGGGGTCGCTTAAGATAATTAAAGGCATTAATTTTGAATTGCATAGTTCCCAAGTCTAGGAGGTTAATTTGAATCTGCAACAAAGATTTTTAAAAAATTGTCAAGTGTCATATCACGCACTGCGCTACGACGAACCGCCTCGCAGCGATTAATCCGTTTTTCTTTTGCGTTTTTATCGACACCATGTTTTGTGAAGCGGTGTAAGTCGTATTTCAAAATCTATTCGTCCGATTCACTACAAATTCGGATAAAGCATAGTTTGTACCATTTTCTATCGTATGGTTGAATAATAAAAAAGAAATTATCCGGCCAAAATTATCCATTTAAATTATTATATGTTTATCCATTTGATAATAACAAATATTGGAAGTAGTTTTTCGGTCGATAATCGATCTTTTTCGCTATAGCTTGTTATTTTCGTAATTTTCACAATTTTCAAAAACTATCCGGTCATACCAAAGTTTTATTATTATATTAAAAGTACTTTTATATTTATCATTTTGGATCCCCCTAGTTACCAGAACCACCTATACCGATTAGTCATGCAGCAAAGGTGGCACTTTGTTTAAAGAATAATAACTTTATTGATTATCAATATTTTTCAATACGAAAACTCTTGCCTGGACAGACTATTTAGTTGCGCATAAGATTTAGACCTCGCCATCCCAATACTCTGATCAGAAAAAAGATTGAAAATTGACCTCTTTGAGGGCTCCAAGCTTATGCAGACCCGTTGACGGGATCGACAATCCTTATGCAGCATCGTGGACAAACACTCGACTATGTTTTTTTACATAAAATAGAGTAGAACTTCATATCTATCAACATAATATCGAGTACAACGATTATCTAAAGCAGCTATGCATGTCCGGCGACGTCGTCGTGACATTCCCACATGTCAGTAGCTCATTCTTTTTTCACTATCTGTTTGTCATTAGTATAAACATTTATTCTCGGATGAGTTCGTTAGTGTCGGATTCCTTCTAGCGCATATTTGCGGAATAAATTCCAAAAACCACAGGCCACGATCAAGGCGAATTCGTACCAACACATTTGGATGCAAAAACGATTGAATGGAACAACATGGCAGGACAGCCTTTTCATGGTAGACTTTTCAGCGAAATACATAAAAAAGCGTCGCTGTGAAAATAACATGTATTTTTGATAGATGTATACGTGGGTGTATATAAAGTAGTTTGAGCACGACTAAACGGACTACTTGTCGTGCCTCGTATGTTCGCGAGTTACACACAGAGTGTTTGCCATCGCGCACGCTGGAGCACAGCGCGTGATGCTTCATCAACTTATCCGGAAGTCGGAATAAAAAGAAGTAAACGAGTGAGAACGGAATTGGGGATGGGTAAAAAAACAATAATGATGAATAAAATAGAAAGTTGAAGGGCGTGGAAAAAAGTTTTGGATTATGTATAAGCGATGAGATTGGGCTGGTGACAAATGGAGTGGCCGAAAAAACTCTTCCTCCGTAGTCGTGGCCTCATGAGACTGCTCCAAGTGAAAATGCATGGAACGTTATATATATATATATATATATTGAGACGTTTCGCGATTTTCGCGAAAGCCTTCTTTTCGTTTTCAGGGATTCGTTCACGCGAATATCCCGGAAAACGAAGGTACACGGCGATTTACTTGCCGCGTGATAAAATAGGGTTTACCGTAGCCTCCTGAAGGACGATGTACGATTTCTGAGCCAGGAATGATGAAATGGATTTAAGGTGTTTTTTGGAGATGCCTCAGTGGTTTTGAGGGTCTCAGAGACGCCTATTATAATCCGTCATCATTGGCATTTGGTATTTCGGATTATCGTGAGTTGAAATTGGGTTGTAATAACAATGAGGATTGTTAGTGTGTTAATTAGGTGATTTTAATATTGTTAGTCCGGTGTGGCGACGTTTACACGGATCTGGAGCAGTCGGCGAGAAGCGCTGTCGTTGTGGAACGACAAGGATAGAAAGAATACGGCGAGGTCTCTGTGCACACGATGTTTAGAGGTGCGGACTCTCTCATTCTCTTTCTCTCTCACTCGCGCTCACACAGAGGTCTTGTTGGAGCAGCAGGATAGGAACGTACGTGCGAGGTCTCTGTGCGCACGGTGTTTAGAGGCGCGGACTCTCTCACTCACTCTTTCTCTCTTGCTCGCACTCGCACAGTCCGCGAGCGTCGTCGTACACGCGTGTGGCCGGAGTCGGGATCGCTTCTGTAATCAGAAGGCGATACCCGTTGGATTGACAAAGATTAGGTTTGTGAGGCGGTATTTCCGGTTGGCACGTTGCCAAATGCAACTAAGCGCACGGGTGCCACGCCGTGTCGCTCACGCGCTAGAGATGCTAGCGTTGTAATAATGCGCGAGCTCGAAGAAGAATTATTCTCTCCGAGAGCGCATAGCGGGGCCGTCCGGAAGGGACGGCTGGCCTCCTCGGTGCCAGGCGAGGAGGACCAAGAACCAGTGAAGCTGGTTATAGAAATTCCTCGTGTGCAGCGAAGTGCGATCGGCACTTCACGGACTGCACACTCCGAGTCTTTGTGCGTGAAAAGCGTAGTATGGCGATCGATCGTCCTAATGGCGAGCGATCGGATGTTATTAAGTATTCCCTGACTAGCAATCACCACGACGACTCTATTTCCGATGTCGGACTTCCAGCGCAATGCTGGGGCTTCCCAAGGAAATAGAGTATCTAACCCGAAGCTGAGGTCGTTCTAGGATGGGACCAGGGCTACGGCCGCAAGGCCTCCATCCGGTGATCCGAGGTTTCGGATGACGGTGACTCCACGTAATATGATGAGTAATTTGCGATAGAGTGCCGCTCCGGCTCGTGCACGCCCTTATATAGCCCCAGGCCCGTCAGGAGAAATTCCATTTCTCTTGCGGATCCGGAGGACTAGGTAGGGAATCACGCCGCCGAGGAATACTCCGATGGTGGGGTGACAGCGTTGGTAATTTTGAGGACGTTCGCACACTATAGCCACTTCGAGGGATAAATTATATCCGATTGTTCCTCTCTAGGATATTAGGCGCGCATTCGGTGTGAGGAGGCGTCGCGATGAATTTAGGTCGCACTCTTAGTCTGATAGGAGTGGTCGAAGCACAGGAGGCGCGAGATGTATTACTATAGGCGGTGACTCCCGCGTGTCCGCGGTGGTCTTGCTCCTCGCGATGGGCGGAGCCCCTTGCGAGGTGTCGCGGGCTTGCCCCAATTCTTAGCGCAAGTGACCTGCCCGGCCGGCGGCATGGACGGTCGCTCCGAACGCTGGCCAGAATACGCAAGTATCTGGTAAACGGGTTGATACTGTCGTATTCTGTGTGACGGTGGCTTACCTGGACAGCCGAACCGACACAATATATATATATTGAGACGGATAGAACCGTCTCACGAGCGAGCGACGCAGAGATGCGACAAGGCCGTCGTTGTTGACAAGCGCGGTCACTGCCTCCAGGTGGTAAACGGGAAAAGGGAAAGACCGAGAAAAGGGCCAAGTGGCGCCATCCCTTGGAACACAGAAAAGATAGAGACAAAAAGAAAAGAAAAATTGAGTAAATATTAAAGTAACATTCATTTAACAAAGGATGCTTGGGAAGGGGAAGAAAAGCGCGGGAAATAAGGGGTATATAAGGGCCACCTCAAGAGAGGAAAGGCCTACTTGTTTTTAAGTCAGCTTCAAGGCGAGTACCGAAACGAGATATTAGTACAGGCTTTTTTAAGCGTGGAAAGTATTGAACTAGGGAAAGCATTGGACAAGACGAAGCAAGTGAGCACAATAAATTTGAAAATCTCTTTTATTGTGAAGGCCTTAGTACCGGACGCAAGTACCCACTAATTACAGCGGGGAAAGTGACCGTTGAGGAAAGGAGCCGAAATAATAAAAGAGACGTAAAAAGAGAATTTTTGGAAATTTCTTATCAAACGATTTTCGCATGAGTCTCGAGCGGAGATGCCAGCCTTTTACGACTATGGAACGAGGACTTTGCCATTAGTAATGAAATAAGCGCATGTCCGAGCCCGAAAGGCAAGGAAGGCGACTGAACAAGGAAAGTGGCAAAGAGGAGCAAGTACAGAAAGGAAAGACTAGGCACCATCCGATTAGAAAAAGTGCAATAATCAGAGACAAGAATAGAACCAAGAATCTCGTAGAGATTTGTAAAAGAAAATGCTGTAATTTAAAGGAGAGAGAATAAAATCACGAAACTCGAAGCATCCCGCGTTAATAAACGTCAGAATATTAAAGCTGACATCCAGCTGGAGGCCTAGATGAAAACAGATAACGAGAGCGAGAGAGAAGGAGCAACAACAAAGGGGGCAGTGGCCGAGCAAGGCCGGACCGGCGAAATCGCGAAGACCGCGCGACACACATAGTCACACACAATTAGAGTATTTAAAATTTCGAACACATACAAATCAAAGATGTACATACAACAAACGTATACAAACACGAAACGGCGGCCATTATAGAAAGGGAGTGATTCGTTACCCGGGCAACGGAGGCTCGCGAAATTCGGAAGACGTAGCAAGCCCCGCCTCCGCGGTACGCGAGAGCCGCGACAGCCAAACTGACCGAGCGCGCGAAACCCAGATACAGGGCGATTCAAAAGTTGTTTGTAACATGAGATGAAGCAAAATATGAATAAATCTTCGTTTATTTGTTGAGACATAAAAAGGTTTACACTAATTTACTCCCTTATCGTGCCCCGAATCCTCATAAATTTAATGTAATTAGGGGTGACCTGTTACAATATATATATATATATAAGTGGTTAGAGCAGTATACTTGAAACTTCGAAGCACGAAGAAGTCTCCTAGAGGGAAAAGGAGAAGCGCATCGCGAAGTAAAAAAAAATTAATGTAAATAGGAAGTGGAAAAATTGTAAAATGCAGCTAGGTAAAATTATTCACGCGTGAGTTATCAACTTCTGGAAGAATGTTATGCCAGGGCGATCAAGTTTATGATTCTCGGAAGGATCGAGTTACATATAAAAAATATATGTGTGAATGTGTGTGTATATAAGGGCTTTCCCCCCTCTCCATGCGTTGCCACATATCATAATCTTTACACAGGGGAATCTGATTACGTAAATAAAGAGTTGAAAAGCTGGAACATCTCTGATAAAGGATACAAACCAAGTACTCGCCGCAAGGCTTTGTTATAATATGCGAATATATGATAAGCGCAATAACCAATTGAAAAAAGACGCGAGAATAAAGCTGACATTCAGTTGCGATTCGCCTCCATGCAAAATCTGTCGATAGGAGAAAATATCCTAAGAAATATAATGGCAGGCTTCAGCTTAAGGGGCTATACCAGTGTGACACTTTCAAAAAATCGATTTCTTTTGCCTTTTTCGACGGTTTATACTTTCAAGAATATCCTGTAATTAGCAGTTTTTATGGTAAATATAATTTTATCTTGCAAAAATTGATAGGTAAATCTTTAAAGGCGTTTTTGCTCGAAATAAGATTTTGCAAATTTGCTGACATTGTAACTCAAGGAGCAATTATCCGATTGACTTGAAATTTGAACTGAGTACTGTTGAATATATTTACAAAATATCCTACAATGACGTAGGATATTTTTTATTGGATGAAAATTGACGATTTGGCATTGAAAAAAACGACCATTTTATAGGCAAGAAAACAGACTTTTTTCATAACTACGCCATTTTGTTAGATTTTGTTATTGTTCGAAAACCCTACGTCATTGCACAGGAAATACCTTCCAGTTTAAGGGGCCAGTCCACTTTGGAGCCACGAAAAAAGGCTATTTTTGCAATTTTTTTGAAGATTTTCTAAAAGATATGAATATAAAAGTTGTTGGGCTTGATAAATAAAGTCTTGAAATACTTTTAAAAAAAATTATTCATTTTTATTCATTTTTAAGTACAAAAACTATAGTTTAACGCAACGCCTGAAAAATAGGTGGGCTAGGTAGCTCCATCACAACTCGGCAACGACTTATCTGAAACAAAAAGATCAAAGTCCATAAGATTCAGTATGACACCAGCTACAAAATGACCCTCGGATATAAAGTTTTATCAGAAAATAAAGAAAGGCAGATGAAAAACGAAAAAAGTATTTTAAAAACGCGTTTTTTCGCAGTTTTTCGCAAAAAAAATCGAAATTTTAAGACCATCGTGGGTCATCTTGTTGCGAATAATGCTTACAATATATGATTCAAATTTCAAGAGAATCGGTTTATTAGTTTTAGAGATACGATGGAGCTACATTTTGAAAACGTTGTTTCGAGAAAAACGCGTTTGAAGTTTATACTATGAAAAACTCTTACCTAAGCTCAATCGGCAATTCCTGCACCGTACAAAATCCCTTCTGATTGCTCATCATCGTCGATTTCTTCAAGTCTTGCTTGCTTTCGATTTTTTGAAATCTTCAAAGTAGACTGGCCCCTTAACGACATTTTTTCCTTTTTCGGTTTAGCTACTCAATCGGCCGGAATCATGTTAGCACGGGAGGGACTTTTTTGGCGCCTCCGAAGACAGCGCATAAGTCGCTTGGACCTCAATATTTTTCTACGAAAAAATTATGTAATATAGATCAAATATAGGCAAATATATTCTTAATTTTCCGAAAAATTTAATTCAGTACTTTTCTTCCAAAAATTCCCGAAAACCACCCAAATTTTCAGCGTTCACACTGGTATAGCCCCTTAACATTTCTTTCAATCCAGAGATGGTTATAACGTTTCTTAAGGGGTGAGATGCAGTCAGAGGCGTGAAAAAACGAGCAGTTTCAATAATTTTTTTATAGTAATTAAGTTTGTTTTTGTCACATCCGGAAGGGATGAGAGCATAATATTTTCGTTTCCCTCTTTGATGCCTACGCCTAGTGCAATAGCAGGGGATGCGGGTAAAAAGGGGTAGTGCGTGGGAAAGAGTTGAATTAAGGAATTGACACGATATTTCGGTATTGAGGAATAATTCGACAGAATTGGTGCGCGATTGACACTATATTATTTATTATAAGATTACTAGACGGGTTAAAGCGATCAGGCCTACGATTAATAATATAAAAAGGAAAGATAAAGTTACCCATGTGCGAGTAGCCGACGTTCCGAGTACGGCCGACGCTTGGCTGTAGTGCGGCAGCTCGTCGACTGCCAACGGCGTTTATTATTAAAAAAATTAATTACGCGGCGACAAATCGGCAGCCAACGATCGGAACGCGACTACGCGAAATTTTTTATTCTGTGCGGGCCATTTTTCCTATCTAGTGCAAAGTTTTCTGTCCGGAGTGGAGGAAATTGCTTGTACGGGGCAAACAAAATTTTTGTTTTCTGTGCAGACAAATTTTTCTGTCGAGGGCAAAGAAAATTGTCTGTTCGGAGTGAGAGAAATTTCTTGTTCGGGGCAAAGAAAATTGTCAGTTGGAGTGAGAGAAATTTCTTTTTCGAGGCACAGAAAATTCTTTATTCTGTGCGGACCAATTTTTCTGTCCAGTGCGAAGAAAATGGTCAGTTCGGAGTGAAGAAAACTGGTTGTACGGGGTAAAGTAAATTCTTTATTCTGTGCGGACCAAGTTTTCTGTCCAGTGCAAAGAAAGTTTTCTGTTCGGAGTGAAGGGAAGTGCTTGTACAGAGCAAAGGAATTTTTTTCTGTGCGGGCAAATTTTTCTGTAGAGGGCAAAGAAAATTCCCTGTATAGAGTCAGAGAAATTTCTTGTTCAGGGCAAAGCAAATTCTTCATTCTGTGCGGACCAAGTTTTCTGTCCAGTGCTAAGAAAGTTTTCTGTTCGGAGTGAAGAAAAGTGCTTGTACAGGGCAAAGGAATTTTTGCTTTCTGTGCGGACAAATTTTTCTG
Source organism: Ophion slaviceki (assembly GCA_944452715.1). Taxonomy (NCBI): domain Eukaryota; kingdom Metazoa; phylum Arthropoda; class Insecta; order Hymenoptera; family Ichneumonidae; genus Ophion; species Ophion slaviceki. The sequence goes on along the minus strand of OX101785.1, from coordinate 35,370,901 downwards.
TTGAGGGTAAAGAAAATTGTCTGTTCAAAGTGAGAGAAATTTCTTGTTCGGGGCAAAGAAAATTCTTTATTCTTTGCGGACGAATTTTTCTGTCCAGTGCAAAGAAAATTGCCTGTTCGGAGTGAAGGAAATTTCTGTTCACATTTCACATTTTATGTGCGTTGGTTTAGAATAGGTTTTAGAATATGGTTTTAGGTATAGAAGTAACTAGGTTAGGTAGGTTCGAAACCGGGTATGGACAATAAAATTTATTCGCAGGAATTAATTTCAGGACGACTGGAACTCATCAAGTATGTTAGTAAACCATCGGAATAAAATACCAGTAACGGAGAAACCTTTTTTTATTTATTTTTAAACGTATGCCTACGTGACGTCTTGTACGTTATTCCCAAGCGTCCACGAGTACACATCAAAAAGTGTGTTGATTTAGCCATCAACACATTTTAAACATGTTGAAATTGGCGACAAGCGTTTACACGCCTAATATGTATCGAAACAACACGCTTTGAACTTGCTAAAACACGCTTGAAGCGTATTGACAGAACACGCGTAAAATGTGTCGTTATGACATCAACACATGAGTTGCCGTTGTCATGCGACTATTTGGAAACCTCGGTCTCGATAGGATCGCCAGTGCCTGACAGAGCAGTCACCACTTTTAGAAGTTCACGAGAAATAAAGAATAAACGTAGTTAGCGTAAAAACGATCTTTATTCACTTATAAAGTCACACGTACAAACATAGAGTGTACGATCGCTTGATACCACGCTTGAAGGTTCACCTTCTCTCGCGCTTGCTGACTTTAGACTCATGCTCTAGCCACTCGCTTGGTTCACCCGCGCTGCCCAGTAGGGCGGTTCCCCCTGATTGGGAAATGCAATGCATTTCCTTGATTGGAGAAAACGTCTTAAGGTTGACACCTCTACCCAATACGTACGGCTCATTGGTGGCGTACCATCCATCGGTCCCCAAGTACGGCAACGCGGAGGTAAATGGGTCTCTTAATGGCCTCGTATTTGCGAGGCCCTCGGCGAATCGTGTAGTGCTTTAGGAGCGGGCCTTTCCGCTCATAAAGAATTATTGCACGGATGTTTATGATGCTCTCAGCAAGGAGTTCGAAAGACTTTCTATTTTTATGGAGGGTCCGAGATATCCCTATTGGGACAGGGTTTTTCCGGGACCTCCAACAACCTACCATTAGGGGGCTTAAAATGCTGTAGTGAACAGAGAAACTCGTCGGGAAAGGAAGGCAAGTAAATAGCAAGGGCCGAAGGTCGCGACCCTCCCCTGACTGGATCGAGAAACGCCCGCGTTTCAACCATCTAGTTCTATAGCTAATTCGTGATTGGTTCTTCGTAGCTTCCTTAATCGTTTCCTTTCTTGTTTAAGTTGGAGTTCGGTCGCTTTCGTTTCACTGCAGCATGTCAGAAATCCTTTTAGTATGCACATGTATAAACCTGTTTTGATTGCTAGGGATATAATACCGATAAGGAATATACCCGAGACTATTGCTCCTACGCTGGGTAATACTATTCCTTTAAAGTTGGCCCATTCCTTGTTAACAAGTAATTGAACATTGTTGCTTTCTAGTTCGTGATTGAGTGATTCTATGGTTCTGCTGTAATCTTTTAGGGTTTCGAGGTTCAATCTATGTAATAAGACGGGATTTTCTTTGAACTCTGGCAGTGCATGTTTTATCATGACCTCAATATTGAATATTTCACTCGATAGTTTGGTCCTTGTTTGTAATAATTTGACTCGAGAAGTTTTGGTATGAAGTTCACATTTTTCATCTGTTTCAATGATGGAGGGTTTTGTTAATTCGAATATTTAGTGGGCACTGTTGCATATTAATGTTAGTGTTTTTGGTTGATCGCTAGGAATTAGTATTTGGGCTTGTGCCGTAGTTATATAGGCAATATCCTTAACTCCGAAATTAGCTATTCTACAGTCTTTTACAGTATTGCTTGGGTTCTCGCAAAGCGAAATTGAATCGGATGTATGTTCTATTCCTTGGTATTTGATGATGAAATCTCCGTTGACGTTCTTGAGTTCTTCTGGTTTCACTTCCCTTATAAATTTGTCTCGTTCCATCCGCTCGGCATACAACGGCAGGATCACAATGTACGTACCATTAATCATTCGTGGTACTGGTGTATTCCTTATCAGAGTCCAGGGTACGTTTTCCAGGTTGGGTATCGTGATGATGTAGGTGATTTTTCTTTTTGTAGTAGCTATCGCAATATTTGCCATATCGATGAACTTCTGATAGTTTTCTTCTGTCGTGTTCACAATATGCTTTCCATATTGGGCTTCGAAGGCTTTGATCGATTGTATGAATCTTTGGGGTGGGAAGAGTGACGGTTGCAAGATCCCGTGTTTACCGACTTCGATGGCGAAGTTAATTGTGGTTATGTCCCTTTCCAAACTTTTCTGTAATCCCCCTAGATACCTCTGTCTGTTTTCCAACAAGGTTATATATCACAGTTGGTCCGTGTTGTTTTTTGCCTTTTTAAATTCCTTTTCTAGCGTCTCAAGGTATTCCGACATTGTTTTTTGGTTCACCTTCAGAGTATGGATGTGATCCTGAGTAATTTTCATTTCCTTGCGAAGTAGGAGATTTAGGTCTCTGGTCGCGTTAGCAAGCTGGTCGATGTTGGCGTTTATGACTCGTAGATCTTCTGCGTCTGCCGTGCCCCAAAGAAACTTCTGGATCGTCCCGGCGATGTCTAGTATTCCCCTTTCGCTGCGGTGGCGGTGCTTGAGATGTGTTCTGAGGTTGCCTTCCTTACGATGGATCGCAGTTATGACCGCGTGGGCTCCAAAAATTTTGGCGTACTCGTCAAAGCTGTTCCTGTCGGCGTCGTCGATGTTCCACATCCTTGGTGTTATTACTGTAGGATTCGCCCCGGGGGCTGCCGTTGATGTCGTCACATATGTAGAGAGGTCGTATAGTCCTAGAATCTGATTGAGGGTCCTCAGCGAATCCCGTAACCTTTTGTTTTCCATGACGAGTACCTTTTGGTTTAGTTCTAGATTTTCCGTGGGATCGTTCACCGAATTGACCTTGCTCTGCAGTTCGTCAGTTGTCTGTTCTATTTTTAGTAGACGAGAAAAGACCGGCTCGGTGTCGACGGCGTGGACTATCTTCCATTTCTCCTGGTATGTGTACACCTTTCCAATTGTTTCTTGGATGAGTGTACCCCGGATCGGTTTCAGCGTACAGTGTCCTGCTGCTCCCCGCCTGCAAATAATACCAACATTGAAATGCTCCAACATTATATCGGAAATCTCTTATTGATCTTCGGATTGAACGTAAAGTTCATTTTATCTTTTCTTTATTTTCAGTTTCGGCACTCGTGGGTTTACATTTTCATAACGGATATAGGGTTTGGTGTGGGAAATGTGGATCCACATGGTTCGTCATTATACAGGATCATCACGTTATTTTTATCGAGATTAATAGCTTCGATCGTATATGGTCCTTGCCATTCTTTGTCGAGTGAATGTCTTTTCGCGTTGTTATGGGTCAGGATTTCGTCTCCTTGAGCATAAATCGGCAATTGTCGCACTATTCCAGCGTCCACCTTTTTTTTGTGTTTCAGGGTCGTCTCCTGGAGACGTAGGTGAGCCTGATAAATTTTTCTTTCGAGTTCTTTTGCCCACGCTAGTGCTCGGCACTTTATCTTCTCAGGTTCAGGTTTGGTAAAGTTATTCGGGGTGTTTGGTGCATGTGGAAACATGAGGCTGTGAGGTGTCATTTTCAATGTTGAGTGAATGGTGGTATTCCAGACCTTATACATAATAGGTAACACGGTGTCCCACGTGTTCGGTCTGTCTTGGACCGTCGTCCGGATATTATTCTTGAGAACACTGTGCATTCTCTCGATCGCTTCGTTTCCTTGCGGGTGATAGGCAGTGGTTGTTATATGCTTAATTCCATAGAGTTTTTCGAACTTCGTCATCAATTCGTTGTTAAATTCCGTACCCATATCGCTGAGGATCTGTTTCGGAAATCCGATTAAGCAGAACCACGTGTCGTGCAATGCCTTGAATACCTGTATGGCTGATTTCTTCTTTAATGGTGCGAGTAGGATGAATTTGGTCAATGTATCTTGCATTGTTAGGATGTAACTGTTATTTGAGTTCGTTGTTGGAAGCGGTCCGACTAAATCTATGGCAACCTTCTCGTTGGGTCTAGTGACATATTCCATTTCCTTGCCCCCTGGTTTTTGTCGGATGCTTTCCTTTTTGTAGCGTTGACAAGTGTCACATTTGGCGGCATAGTCTGCAATATCCTGATCTATGCCTTTCCATCGAGCGATTTTCCTGATGATTTCCCTCATTTTAAGTGTCCCGTTAAGTCCCGCGACATCACTATGCGCTGATCTTAATATGTCCGTTCGTTGTTCTGGTGTCGGTGCCTGTTGTGTGGTACGAAAGAATTGTACTGATGTTGGGTTATTTTTTACGAACTCTCGAAGTGTCGCTGCGATCCTTGCGATTTCAGAGTGTGCGAATTCTTTTGGATCAACGTATAGTCGGATTTTTTGTTCGTTCTTTTTTCGTTCGTGTAACCATTGGGTTAATTCGTTATCAAAGTTATTTTTGTTGACGAATACCATGTCCTCTTTGTCTTTATTCTTTACCCGTGCTGTTATGCGTTTCCATTCTGGGTGTTCGGTTCTGTTAGGGAAGAGTTGGACGTCATGATACTTTAATTCATTTCTCAATGACTCGGCTTCATCCTCCAATTGGTCTGTATGGTTCAGTAGTTGCAATCCGGTGTCTCTGCTGACTTTGTTGTTTCGTACCCTCGAATAGTGAGGGAGGAGGGTGCCCCATTGTTCCTTGGTGTACTGTCTTCTTTTGTCAGAATCCCAAAATTTGTTGATGTTGTCATCCCATTTGGTCGGAGGCTGTCTTGTGATATTAAAAACTCGCGAGAGGGCGTCGGCAACTACGTTATCCTTTCCCTTTACATATTCGATGTCGTAATAATATTCTTCCATACACAATCTCCACCGAAGAAGTCTTTGACTAGGGTCCTTACAGTTCTTCAACCAAACTAAAGTTCGGTGGTCGGTTTTGGTAATGAATGGTTTGTTTTTTGTCGTTAGAAGATATTGCCGGGGTTTCTTCACACACCACACAACTGCTAATAGTTCTTTCTCGGTTGTATTATAATTTCTTTCCGCGGCTTTCAGGACACGGGAAAGAAAATATACGGCGTGTCCGTCTTGTGACAATACTCCTCCGATTCCGACATTCGAAGCATCCGTTGTTAGAACGTATTGCTTTGATGGGTCTGGTGGTCATAGGACAGGTGGATCCATCATTGCCTTTTTTAACGTGTCAAATGCGGTTTGACATTTCCCGTCCCACTGATAGGTAGCGTCCTTCTTTGTTAATTCCGTTAGAGGTTGTCCGATGGTGGAAAAGCTGTTAATAAATCTCCGATAGTATCCGGTCAATCCCAGGAAGGCTTTTACCTCCGTTGGATTTCGTGGTGATGGAAACTTCTGCACGGCCTCAAGTTTCGTGGGGTTCGGTTTGTCTCCTTCTGGCGTTATCACGTGGCCTAGGTATTCCAATTCGTCTTTGAGATAATGACATTTTTCTGGTTGCAGTTTGAGACCTTTTTCTCGTAAACGTGCGAACACAGTTTTAATGTTCCGGTTATGTTCTTCGAGAGTTTTTCCGAAAATGACTATGTCATCGATGTATACATAGCATATGTTGTGATTAAGTCCCACTAGGGCCATGTCCATCATCCGTTGAAACGTGCTAGGGGCGTTTTTCAATCCAAAAGGCATCCGCTGATATTCGAAATGTCCCTCTAACGTTGAGAAAGCGGTGTATTTCATGCTTTCTGGGTCCATTCCTATCTGGTGAAATCCGGACGATAGGTCAAATGCGCTGAAATACCTTGCATCCCGTAGCGAGTCGAATATATCTTCGATGATCGGCATAGGGTATGCGTCCTGCGTAGAGTATTCGTTTACTTTTCGGAAGTCGATTACAATCCTCCATTTTGGTTTGCCATCGGGACCGGGTTTCTTGGGGATTACCCATATTGGTGAATTGTAGGGTGATTTGGATGGTTTAATTATCTGCTTTGATAGCATGTCTTTAACGCCGTCGCTAATTACTTTTTGGTGCATCTCCGAGGCTCTAAAATTTCGAACGTTGATAATTTTCTGCTCGGTCAGCTTAATTTCGTGCTTCGTACACGGCGACATGGGAAGGGGATCTCCTTCCACGGTGAAGATATCGTTGAATTCCTCGACGATTTTCCAAATCTGAGCCTTAGCTTCTTGATTCAGGTGTTCCAAATTCGTAACGTTGCGTAATTTTTCAATCCGCTCTTTGTTCAGGCGTGAGAGATTGTTAATCACGTGTTTCTCGCTAAAAGTTACTTCTCGGGCGGTAAACATCCTTTCGGTGAGAACCTTTTCCTTGTGGTAGTTAACGTATGCTCCTCTGACATAACCGTTGTTGTTGGTTTTGACAATCTGTACTGGGGTATAAGTTCCTGGGTCACCTTCCTCTCTTGTATAAAGAAGATATTCACAATCTGGCTTTGGAAGTTGGAATTCAAACGGCGTGATGTAGTTGGCTCTAGCATTGATGGTGGATTCTCGTAGGTCATGATCGACTGCTGATAACGTCATGTTGTTGGTTGTTAGCACATAATCCCGATTCATCATAAAGGGTAATCCCATTAGTCCATCTTCGTCTGGTTGAAGAGGGAAATTGTTGGGTACCACGATGAATTCGTCTGAGGATCCCAGATATTCGATGTTTACCTTCTCTTTCATGGTGTATGAAGCGTCCCCCATACGGAATGGCGTGTTCCCTTTAGTTATTGATAGCCCCGCTGGTATTTTGTTTCTCCTAATAAGATTCAATGTACTGCCGGTATCAACCAATAATCGTAGAGGTCCCTGGAATCCTTCTGGTTTGATTAATACTCGTCTGAGTCGCTGTTGCTGTACATGGAGTATCCTTGGTACTCCATTTTGTTCAGCTCTTCGTAGTTTTCGAAGTTTGCTGTTTCTTTTTCGGTCTTTTCTTCGGCGTATTCGCTCGACTCGTCCCGTGATGGTTGAGACTCTGTGTCCACTCCTTCGGACGTCAGGTTGTTTATTCGCCGTTGGTGATAGGGAGGTTTTTTGTGAAGGCTGCTGTTGGGAAAATTTTGGACTTGGGCCTGTTTGTGTGTCGGTGGTTCCCTGCATTCCCTAATAAAGTGTCCAGCTTTGCCGCATCTGAAGCATCCCCTTTCTCGCTGGATATTATTCACGGCGTCGTTTTTTGCATTTTCCAGCAAACTGTCGAGTTCCTCTTGTGCCAAATTGTGGATCTTGTGCGCCTGTGATGGTAGCGGTTTGTAATGGTTTGTTCTTTCGGGAAACCGTTGTGGCGGCCTGACGTATTCTGTCGGGCGAGTCGGCTGTTGACGGTGATAGTACGCTCGATATTGTTTTTCTGCGTTCGCTGCCGCTATCGCGCATCGTTGTAGCTCCGCGAGGCACGGATAATCTGAATTTCGGAGTATTCTGTTTAGGTCTATGTCCAGACCAAACAAAAAGTAGCTGGTAGCTGTCGCCTCGATATATCCTGTATTTTCGCCGGTCCCTCCCTTGTTCAATTCCTCGTTTTGGAAAGCGATAAGAGCAGTGTCATATTTCTCGTTGAACCGGCGGATGAAGTCCATAATATCTCTTCCATTTTGCCTAATGGTAGCGAGTTCTGCCATAAGGTTTGAACTGCGTGCTCCTGCAAGCTGTATTTTTTTGATAGCGGCGAGGAGGTCGGGCATGTTCTGTGTACCCACGATTTCCTTGCGTATCAGAAGGGGTCCTCCTATTTTTTGAGATTTTACAAGATAAAAGAAGAATTGCCGCTCCGATGGTTTGCAATATTTATACGCAAGGGCAGCGTGTTCTGACCAGAGCTTGTAATTATCGGTGCTTTGTCCCGTGATGGTATTAGGGACGAGTCTGAGAGCATCGATGGCTTTTTGTCCCTCTTCAGGTTCTACAATCCCCGTTCTCCGATATTCACCTGGGTAAAATCCATTCGGATTGGGTGCTTGTGGTCTTCCTTGGCGAGAGGTTGGATAGTCCGTTTCGTCAGGTCACTCTGTTTGGAAGGGTGTTCAACGCATTGGAGGTTGCATACCTATCGGCCTCTGTATCGTATGGTTGCACTCAGCGAGTAGTCGTGCCTGTTCGGCGACAATCCCGATGTTCTGATGGGCCTGGTGAATTTGCCGTCTCAAGCTCGACTCTTGTCTCCCTGGTACGACGGGTGATATTGGCTCCTGATAGTTATTGCCAACTCTCTCCTGCTCCAGACTGCGTCGCAGGGCTTCTTGAGTCATGGCTCTGAACTCTGGGTCGTTCTGACTCAAGATCGATGGGGATGGGTGTGCCGGTGCGGTCGGAAAATTGAGGTTTTCCGTTTCGGGTACGGGGGGTCGCGTTTCTTGTCGCAATCCTGTGGGAGCCGCTCGATGTGGTCTGTCAGGATGATAATCGAGACGTTGTGGCGGTATTCTTCGTATTGCCCCCAACGGTTGTTGGACAGTTGGCGGCCTATCTTCCGTCGTAAGAGAAGCGGTGTCTAACCGTAGCGCGAGATCGTCGACGATCGGGTCGTCGCCTCCAGTTGCTAATCCGGTATCCGAGTCTCCTTCGGCAAGAATTACACATTGCCTCGCCATCATGTGTCGTCGAAGAGCCAGAGGTTCCCGCCAGACCATCCATGCTGGGTGATTTTCTCTGTGTGGAGGTAATCCCGTTCGTGTCATGACGGTCCCGGTCGTTTGAATCGATACTCCATCGGAGTTTTCTCTTTCGATGAGTCCCGCGGTTTGCGAAGGCGGTATGCCAGCATCAATATAGTTGGTCGCTAGCCGTCGCCCAGCGTTATCTTCCGCTAACACTTGTTCGTACGCGGGTGGTGGTGGTAAAGTTTGGTAAGGATCGTTGGGATCCGTGTCGTGAATTTCGAGGTTAGTCATCGCGGCTAAATATATTATAACCGAAACTGGGACTGGTCTGTGTCGGAATTGTGTGTAATATGTCGATCGTTCGACGTCGAGAGCGTTGAAACGATCGCTAAGATCTTTTAATCTTTGGGTCGCGACTGGATCCGACGATGATGCCCTAATACTTTCAGCTTTTCGAATAATCGTAATCATTTGTTTTATGATTTCGCGTATCCATTCTAACGCTTCGCACCATGACGTAATCGAGTTCGGCATGGTTGTGTTTTGTTTTTGTTTTTAAGTTAATACGCAAAATGTCGATCAAGAGAATATCCCGATATAATAATTAAGCAATTCAATCTTTCGTACTCACGTTATGACGAAGAGCAGGAATAACCGAAGTACTGGTGTCATCGGGTGCCGCTACAGCGAGATCTCGTTTTCCTCAAAAGTCGGGAGTCCTTTTCTTCCTTTTGATTCGTTTTTATCGACGGACAGCTTACTGGATGATGTACTTTCCGGCGGATTTCAATCACCTTTGCAACTGCGCGTGAAGTGCTGTTTCAAGATACTTCGTCTGCTTATTGAGATGCACTTTCACTATCACTTCAGCAAAGGGTTCGCTTTACTATCAACACTCGTTAACTATGTTTTTGTTCTCGTCAAGCGATCTTCAGGTATTACAGTCTTTTTCCAGATCTGCGTGAGAAGCGGTTCGTCACAGAGATATACGTAGTGAGAAACTTTTGCAATTTCGCTAACGTATATCCTGGCAGGATCGCCAAATTGTCATGCGACTATTTGGAAACCTCGGTCTCGATAGGATCGCCAGTGCCTGAGAGAGCAGTCACCACTCTTAGAAATTCGCGAGAAATAAAGAATAAACGTAGTTAGCGTAAAAATGATCTTTATTCACTTATAAAGTCACACGTACAAAAATAGAGTGTACGATCGCTTGATACCACGCTTGAAGGTTCACCTTCTCTCGCGCTTGCTGACTTTAGACTCATGCTCTAGCCACTCGCTTGGTTCACCCGCGCTGCCCAGTAGGGCGGTTCCCCCTGATTGGGAAATGCAATGCATTTCCTTGATTGGAGAAAACGTCTTAAGGTTGACACCTCTACCCAATACGTACGGCTCATTGGTGGCGTACCATCCATCGGTCCCCAAGTACGGGAACGCGGAGGTAAATTGGTCTCTTAATGGCCTCGTATTTGCGAGGCCCTCGGCGAATCGTGTATTGCTTTAGGAGCGGGCCTTTCCGCTCGTAAAGAATTATTGCACAGATGTTTATGATGCTCTCAGCAAGGAGTTCGAGAGGCTTTCTATTTTTATGGAGGGTCCGAGATATCCCTATTAGGACAGGGTTCTCCGGGACCTCCAACAACCTACCATTAGGGGGCAAAAAAAGGTGTAGTGAACAGAGAAACTCGTCGGGAAAGGAAGGCAAGTAAATAGCAAGGGCCGAAGGTCGCGACACCGTGTTGAAAACGGCGACAGGATTACACACGTGAAACGTCTTGAAAGAACGCGTTTGGTTTTACAGTGTATAGGTACACGCGACTCGAACGACACAAAGCGTCATGAAACAACTCACTTGCACGCGTGTACCACAAACAACACGCGTCCAGTGAGTTGATATAACAATATGGCGGCTTTATAACCTCGCTACGTTATGCACGGACTTGCGAAAGAGTTTTTCAATTGCGAATTGTATTATTTTAAAAGCGAAACACATAAGTTTTTGCTCGTCGTGCACACCTACATGAATGAAGAAATAATGTGCTCGGTGAAACCATTGCTGAGCTGCAACACTCAGTTTATTGACGTGGATATAAAATAATTTTTTGGTAGAGTGTCGCTGCGAAGAAAATTTTTTATTTTGTGCGGATCAATATTTTGTTCGTTGTTAAGAAAAGTTTCTGTCCAGAGTACAGAAAGATGCTTCTTAGGAGCAAATTTAATTCTTTGCGTACCAAGTTTTCTGTTCAGTGGGAAGAAAATTTTCTGTGCGGAGTGGAGGAAATTCGTTGTTCCGGGCAAAGGAATTTTTTTATTCTTTGCGGACCAACTTTTCTGTCCGGTGTGGAGTAAATTTCTTATTCGGGGCAAAGAAAACTCTTTATTTTGTGTGGACCAATTTTTCTGTCTAGGGCAAGGAAAATTGTTTATCCGGAGAGAAAGAAATTCCTTGTTCGGGGCAAACGAAATTTTTGATTCTGTGCGGGCCATTTTTTCTATCTGGTGCAAAGAAAGTTTTCTGTCCGGAGTGGAGGAAATTGCTTGTACGGGGCAAACAAAACATTTTTCTGTCGAGGGCAAAGAAAATTGTCTGTTCGGAGTGAGAGAAATTTCTTGTTCGGGGCAAAGAAAATTGTCAGTTGGAGTGAGAGAAATTTCTTTTTCGAGGCACAGAAAATTCTTTATTCTGTGCGGACCAATGTTTCTGTCCAGTGCGAAGAAAATGGTCTGTTCGGAGTGAAGAAAATTGGTTGTACGGGGTAAAGTAAATTCTTTATTCTATGCAGACCAAGTTTTCTGTCCAGTGCTAAGAAAGTTTTCTGTTCGGAGTGAAGAAAAGTGCTTGTACAGGGCAAAGGAATTTTTGTTTTCTGTGCCGACAAATTTTTCTGTTGAGGGCAAAGAAAATTGTCTGTTCAAAGTGAGAGAAATTTCTTGTTGGGGGCAAAGAAAATTCTTTATTCTTTGCGGACGAATTTTTCTGTCCAGTGCAAAGAAAATTGCCTGTTCGGAGTGAAGGAAATTTCTGTTCACATTTCACATTTTATGTGCGTTGGGTGTAGACACTCACACACATATATATATACATAAAATGTGAAATGTCTTCATTACTTTCCTCGTTCAATGTACCATGTATTCCGTTTCTTGATGAAAAACCGCAAGTATAACCGATAGCACAATGGTTAGCGTACGTATATTAGGTATAGAAGTAACTAGGTTAGGTAGGTTCGAAACAGGGTATGGACAATAAAATTTATTCGCAGGAATTGATTTCAGGACGACTGGAACTCATCAAGTATGGTAGTAAACCATCGGAATAAAATACCAGTAACGGAGAAACCTTTTTTTTATTTATTTTTAAACGTATGCCTACGTGACGTCTTGTACGTTATTCCCAAGCGTCCACAAGTACACATCAAAAAGTATGTTGATTTAGCCATCAACACATTTTAAACATGTTGAAATTGGCGACAAGCGTTTACACGCCTAATGTGTATCGAAACAACACGCTTTGAACTTGCTAAAACACGCTTGAAGCGTATTGACAGAACACGCGTAAAATGTGTCGTTATGACATCAACACATGAGTTGCCGTGTTGAAAACGGCGACAGGATTACACACGTGAAACGTCTTGAAAGAACGCGTTTGTTTTTACAGTGTGGGCCCGGTAGTTCGCGCAACGCTGGCTACCACGTTTCATCCTCTGGTTAATCGTCGCCCGGGTGTGGTTGGCCAACGCTTGCAGACCCAGAGTGCAGCCAACGCTTGGCGGTAAGGCGGCGACGCATTGGCAGCCAACGATCGGAAAGTGACTATGGCCCAGAGTTGTCGCAACTCTCGTTCGATCATCGCGTCAACGTTAGGTCCGGTAGTTCACGCAACGCTGGCTACCACGTGTCATCCGACTCTGGTTAGTCGTCGCCCGGGTGTGGTTGGCCAACGCTTGCAGACCCAGAGTACAGCTAACGCTTGGCGGTAAGGCGGCAACGCATCGGCAGCCAACGATCGGAACGCGACTATGGCCCAGAGTTGTCACAACTCTCGTTCGATCATCGCGTGGACGTTAGGCCCGGTAGTTCGCACAACGCTGGCTACCACGTTTCATCCGACTCTGGTGAATCGTCGCCCAGGTGTAGTTGGCCAACGCTTGCAGACCCAGAGTACAGCCAACGCTTGGCGGTAAGGCGGTGACGCATCGGCAGCCAACGATCGGAACGCGACTATGTCCCAGAGTTGTCGAAACTCCCGTTCGATCGTCGCGGCGACGTTAGGCACTGCAGTTCACCCGACGTTGGCTACCATGATTCAGACAACACTGGCTAATCGTCGCCCGGGTATAGTTGGCTATCGCTTGTAGCTCCAGAGTTCGGCCGATGCTTAACCGTAAAACAGCAGTTTGTTTGTATTTCCGTTTGAGCTTCGCCTCAACAGCACAATGTAGCGTGCAACGTTGGTAGCATCGACATTTTACAGTAAAGTAAAGTTTCGATGTTTGTAGTATTTCAATGTGAAAACAATTTTGATAATTGCTGGGATTAATTAAAAATCGATAAGAGCAATAATACTGAATATCCAAATTGAGAAAACGAGTAAACAGTTCGGTAGAACGTTCTGGGTCTGATGTTGACAAAACGTGTATTTTTTTTGATTCTTAAAAAAATATTTGCCGTCACCCTTTTTCATTGAAAGCTAGACAACAAAGAAAAAAATTGAAAAAAAAAGAAATAAAAATCAATGAATTTGACAAATGCTCTTTAAATCATATATGAATCTATTAAAGTGTGCTTCTAATGCTTGAAAATTACAACTTTTTACTTCGCGCCAATTTAAATTTTCGCGCGTTCAAGTCACTGACAGAAAAATTCTATTGACATTAATTAACCGCGTCTATTTTATTTTTGTTTATTTGAATTAGCTAGATTTTACGTGGAATCAAATTTTTCCTATTGCATTCCATTATTAAAAGGATTTATTTTCAATATATTCATTTATTCAAATCAAAATATATTTAATACCGTCCAATAACTAAATATTTTATTTAATCCTAATAAATCTGTGATTCGATTTCATCTGTTCATAAAACATTTAGTTGAATCCACGAAATGGATCTATTTTATTTGTTTTTAATTTTAGCTAAATATAATTTTTGCAGAGTCAACCATTTTTCTATTTGATTGAGCTAATGGCCTGTCAAAGGGGTGTGTGGGTAGAGAGGATGGAGAGAGAGGAATTATGTATGTATATATATATAGGTTATGTTTGAAAAATATATAGCGCGTTATTCGATAGAACTCTCTAATTATCACAATGATATTACCTAATTGATATAGTTTATGTGATACAACAAATAATTATAGGAATTCATTTGGTCTCTTATGCCATATCTGCAACTCAGATGTTACGAACACTCGGTAGCATAGGGGCAGCGTGCCTAGCTATGAATAGGTAGGTTCCAGGTTCGATTCGCATATATGTGAAATATTTTCTTCGATTAAAACCATCTCAAAAGGCTAGGGAATAACGAATTACGATGCAAAATCGTTGTCGTAAAACTCTCAATTAAGTCCTTCATTTCATTTTGAATTTATGAAATATTTTATACCTATAGCATTTGATTTGAAGATTTTTTTGTCAGTGTAGGGCCGACGCTGCAATCGACGTAGGGTCGATTTCGCAATCAACGTAGGCCCGACGCTGTTATCGACGTAGGGTCGATACCGCAATCAACGTAAGGCCGATGTTGCAATCGACGAAGGGCCAATATTGATTATCTGTTGCGGCCCAACGCTTGGGTGCAACGTTGGGCCGATGTTATCATCCCGGCATTTATTGGACGCCGAACCTACGTTAGTGAACAGAAATGGGCCGCCGTTCTAACTGAAGCGATCATCGTTGCGCCAAGGTTGGCCCGACTCTAAAATCGTACATGGGTCTTTTCGCTTTTCTCGAGAGAAATTTTTTTAAACGAGTATATCTCACAAGTTCTTAACTTTGACGATTCGGTCAATCCATAGACAGATTTCTCGACTAATTCGATATCGATTTAAAAAAAAGCCATCGTAATACGACTATTTTACTTGGAGTGTCACGTCGCGACCAAATGCGCACAATGTATTCCTTTTTCTTGCTTTCTCTTATCTTCTTGAGCCCCGGCGAAGACGCAGGGCCGACGCGATGAGCCGGGCCGGCCGGACGCGTAAAGAACACCAGCTCCGCTAAACCCGTAACCGAGCGTAAACAACCGAGCGGTCCGGCCAACCTGCGAAGGCCCAATTCGACCCTTTGTATCTCCAACCATTGTACTCACGGCGCACAGTGGGGCAGAATCCCAAAAAGCTGGCCAAAATTCGGAAAGTGTCCAAAATGATCTTCAATTCTCTTCTCGGGGGTTTTCGGGGTCGCTGAATACGAATCTGTTATCAGAATTACGATTTTCAAAATGGCGGACCCAAAATGGCGGACATAATTCAACCAATTAGTCAAATAATTCAGTAAAAAATACCCAATCATATTTCTTAAGGGTTTTTGGGATCGCTGATTACGAATTTGTTATAGGAATGTTAATTTTCAAAATAGCAGACGCGATATATAGACGATTCCACAAAAATTTTCAATTTTTAAATATTTTTTAATAGAAAATGTTTCATAATATTTTTAGGTTTAAATGAGTAGAAAATCTCTTGAGCCATGTTTTTATTTTTGAACAATTTCTTGAGTACAAAATTTGCAATAAATCAAATATCTGTTATTTACTTCTAGTAACAAAAATCTTGTATGTCATCTTCAATGTTGGAATCATTCGATTCGGATTCTGATGTTGACCCACTTGTATCCAAATCGGAATCGTTCCTTATCTCTTGTCTGGTGACTTCAGGTTGTTTTAACATTTCTATAGCTTCTTTATGTAAAGATTTCGCCGGTCTCTGGGGCAATTTCCTGATGCTTGAGAGAAATGGATCTGATGATACTAAGAGCCTATAGAAAATGTCTCTCATATTCGATTCTCGAGAGCATTTTCTTGAATGATGTAACCTGTAGTTCTTTATGTCCTTATAGCGTGACTCTTGGGCCTCTTCAGAAAGTTGTCCGATCGGTAAAAGGGCATATTTTACAATTTCTGCTCCGTGCATCAACACTTTGTGCACAGATGTTGGCATGTAATACCATGGATATAAAGCAACGAATAAACGGGCAGTATTTACACAATAGTCTTTGAATTTTTCTTCGTCTATATCATACCCGCTCGAAATTGCCTGCAAAATAACATGAAATCGGTGAATTAAATTTTCATCGACTCCTGTTATTTCAGCAGATATATTAGCATTTTCGAAAAAGCGGCGGGCGGTATTTCCATCGTTTGAGCTGCCATATCCTGGCTTTGGTCGATCAACGATAAGCCCCAGTGTTGTCTTAAATTGAGTCTGTATGTCTTCCTGGCGTACTTTCACAATCTTTTTCACTTCCTCTTCACGAGCTTGCCACTTTTGAGTTGTGAGCTTATACGACAAATGCAAACAGCACTCGAAAAAACGAATCCACGCATGTAATGTAGATATGCCAAATCTTAAATTATCTGTAGTAATGTCCATTTTTATAATTTTGTCGATGTTATTAAAATCTTTAGAGGTGGCTTTGCACAGGAAGCAGCGTTGTGCCGAAGTGGTACCGGTTACAGCGTTACAGACTTTGCCGTCTATCATCGTAAACGACATACAATAGGTTACTGAAATTGATTTTTCATTTTGTTCAGTAGTGTATGGTGCAAGACCCGCAATCTGCTGTTCAATGTCGGTAACTTCTTTCAATGTTGATTGTACATCTTCATGTACAAAGTGCAATCGTATTGGTCTGCAGAATCGAGGAGATGAAGGTCTAGGATTTTTCCACACAATAGTTCCTTCATCCGTCTCGTGATTGTTGTAGATTAATTGCAAAGGTACCAGAGAAGTATAAAAAATGCTTTCATCAGATTTTCCAGCCTCATCAAATTTTTGCTTATAAACACTTTGACCGCTGCTTCCATCACATCCCCATTTACAGTGAAGTACTAATTTTTGCAGAATTTCAGAATTTAGAGTATCGATGACATCAGCCTGAAGTTGTATAATTCTGTATGTGGTATGATCAAGTAAAGCCTGTGGTTTAATTTGTGCGCACGACTCAGTAATATTCATATACACAACTGATGGATAACAACGATTTTTTGCTTTTTCTACTTCATGGTATGATGGGTATAATTTGCATTTACGTGCTCTAGCTGCATTTCTTGATAGCTGATAAGAGCGCTTTGATTCTCCTTTCTCGATCATCAAAGAAAGTGCTTCCTCTGGGGTTAAAGGTGTCTCATTTTTTGACCGAACAGCAGCTATATATTTTGAGGCTCTTGTTGGGCTGGTTAATGTGACATCTTTAAGAACTTGAGCAGCATCCACTTGACCAGAAGTCCTTAAACTCATTTGAGCAGCATACGTCAATTCTTCTGTAGATAAAGTAGAACGTATTTCTTCAGTCTTTCGCCTCTTAGATCTATCGCTGGATGAACCAAAGGATTTCGAAGGTCGTCCAGATGTTCCTTTTTCATCATTCTTCACAATCTTCTCAGATGTTGATGTTGTGCATTCAGTATCGGATAATGTTGAAAAACATGCGGTGCCATTCAACCATTCTTCATTATTTTTTAGAAACTTTTCTTGGCCTCTATTTGCTGCTTTCCATCTGGATCGAAAATTTGCAAATAACAGTCCTAATGACTTTTCATCCTCGTCTACTTGTATCACATGTTCTGTTTTCTTGAAAATTGCATCTTTCAAAACTCCAATAACGAATTTCTGTTCGTTTTTTAAACTGTCTTTCACCATGAAAAAAACATCTCTTCTTGATAATTCCATATTTGAAGATTGGGAAGACTCTGTAAAATACCAATATAAACATGTACAAAATTGAATGACATTATTTTGAAATCATTTTATACTTAACAAAACTATATACGGTGTTCTGACTCGAAATGTACAAAAATAATTTATTACTACTAAAAATGATTTTATATTTATAAAGAAAACGAATATTTATGATATAAATGATTAACAAATATATTTACATACATTCTGCACGAAAAAAAACCGAAATTACATGAAATCTGTCTTTACGAGAATCACCTCTGTGTCAGTATACAACATGTATAATAAAGCCTGAACAGCAGGCGGGCTCCTTTCTTTCATACATGGCTGCTCTAGGAGCCCCTCGTCAGTCCTTGCCGAATCGCCGTCTACACTACGTATACACTATGTACGTATACACTAATACACCTTTACTGCCGAAAACCGTTACGCCGTACAAACATGGGGGAAACACAGTTCTAGCTACTGAGAGTTCTTGCAGGAATATTTTCTAAAATGTTGAGATTTTCGTAAAGCGTACATTTAGAATAATAAATTACTGTATTAAAATTTAAATGATCTATGAATATTAATCAATAAATGAACATACTATAAATGGAATTGATAAATAAATATTAATCTATGTTAATAGACAGAAAATATACCAACGCGCTGTAACGTAATAATCAATGGATTACATCCACACGTCCGTTAATGTCGCGCCACGTATTTCTCCCTAAAAATTAGTCTAACTATTCGTTGAGCACTCCTGAGCAGCCAGTTTTTTAGTATATTATATTTAGTACTGTACACTATCAGTTTCTTGTTGAAACAAGGTCGAGACTCGCGAAGACATTTTTAAAACTACTTTAAAAAATCGATTTTCGAAAAAAAATGTATAATTTTTTATGTTTACTTGTTGCAAAATGTAGATATTTCAAACATAAAATAAGCAATAACTCTGCATAATTATATTTTCTGCATACCTTCAGAAAGTTTTTCCATTTTGCAGAATTAAAATTGAGACAGTTTCGTCCGTTTCACAGCACTTCGAAACAGCCAAGAATTTTTCGACGCGTACGCTTGTTTAATGCGTACCGAACGGCGGCTGAATGTCGACTGATGTCGAGGCGACCCTAGAGCAGGTATAAACCTGCCCGGTCCGGAATTTCGTCCTAGGACTATCAGTAAACAAGATCTGAACATATATAGACGAATATATACAACTCAAAAATTTGACTTTTGGCCAGCTTTTTGGGATTCTGCCCCACTGTGGGACGTGACAGGAGTTATGAATGAGAATCTGGATGGATTGCCACAAACCCGAGTGTGGCAAGTATGTCCCGAAAAAATAGGTGTGGCATGCCAGGGTTAAAAATCCGTCAAAACTGCACAATTTTTCCCCGTCTAAATGTATATCCCGCCTTAACCCATGTACGTATTGCAAACTGGCTTGATATTGGCACTGTACTGATGCCAGAGCTGCCAATACTGGCAAGCTTCCAAGGGCCAAGCCTTGCCCAAGTCAAAATCAGTACTGAGACAACTTTGGTTTGTTAACAACTGTCCAACTTATGGTGGCGTGAATCGGCCCGACAGTGTTTACGGGTATTGGCTCAGAATAAGTGCCCGGTTTTGGGTGAGATATCATTGCCAGTCTTGAGACAAACCCTAAATCAGTACTTTGCTGGTACATGCCCGTGTATAGACTGGGGACTAGGCTTACAAGGAAACGTTGCGAGGTCGATGTCTCCGATTTCGATGAAATTTGGCATGCTTGTAGAATGGGTAAAAATAGGCGACACGTATTTTTTTATATCGGCGGAACCCGATTTTTAAGGGTTGAAAAGTACCCTCGAAAATTGGGGTGTTTTTGGTTTTTCGTCGATAACGTTTTAACGGTACGAGATATGGAAAAACTTCAAATTGCAACAAGGTTTATTTTTTCGTGTACTATACATTGGAGATGAGAACGATGCAGATAGCAACAAATTTCATATTGTGTATTGTAAAAATGCAATTTTTTCAACCGTATCTCCGAGAATTTTTAATCGATTGGGATGTAAATTTGCATACATGTAGAGAATGGAAAAGTGCGGATACGGATTTTTTCTTTTTCCGATATCTCACAATTAAGGGGTTGAAACTGCCCGTCGATTTTTTTGCCGAGAGCATCGTATTATCAGCTAGCCTTTTGGCATTTCGGTCTAAATTCACGTCAATATACGTTCGTGTTATGACGCAATTGCATCTTTGTAACATTCCAGCCCCTCCCCCCAACGGTCCCCCTCTCGAAAGGCAAACGTTCAAAGTTCTTACCGTGCGGCATGGACGAAAATTTGTAGAAATAAAAATGGGTTACAAAGAAAGTACAATCAGTCAAAAAAATCGATACACATTTTCTCGTTTTGGCGGAACGACACTCTTAAGGGGTCAACGCACCCTTAACAACTTCGTTCTTGCTATAGCTCGTGAACGGGCCGAAATAAAAATAAAGTTCGGAAGGCAAACATGTTGTATTCTTCGACTACTAGACGTTCATGATGATAATGATGAGTACAGCAATAAATGGCGTGTTGTTTATTGCAATAATTCGTGAATTACTTGTGAAAAATCACTCTTCAGTTTTCTACTAATATGGGCAGAGGCAAGGATCGCAATCACGGACTGACTTCGTGCTTCGGGAAGCAACTGGATTACAATTGTATATTTACGAAGAAATTCTCCCCCGCCACGTACCGCCTGTGAAGATTACAACACAATCGGAAAAGTGTTCTCACGCTTACTCATTTAGGAAATGTTTTTTATGGATTATACTTATCACAATAATGATAGTCATGATAAAAGTGTTTGAAACAAAGAGATTTCTTACGCCACGCACAAGTGATAATAGCTGCTTCGCCGCATATATCGCATGTCGGTACATTTTGTGAAAAGCAAAATTCTACCGGATTTTCGAAGTTTGGTGGTCTTTCTTCTTCGTACCCGCTTTTGTACCACGCATATTTGAAAAGATTTGTAAACCATGGAGAAGAAAACTGGTTGTGTGTGAGAGATTGTAATTTAACAATATTGTCCCACAAATGCAGATTGACATCGTAATTGTATAATATTACTGCGTCAGAAAAGTGGGGCGGTATCATTCCAGTCGTACCTGCAGGAATTACTAATTATCATATGGACTAATTGTCTACAGAACTAATGAAACTCGTGCAATATATTTACCTGCTGGAATGGTTAAAATTTTAATATCTTTCCCTTGCACATCCATTTCTTTAAGTGCAGTTGGACATTGACCGCTCCAAGAATCCAGAAGTATTACCGATTTTGGACCCGTATTGGGAATATATACTTCTTGGAACCATCGCTTGAAATGATTAGTCGTCAATTTTCCAGATTTCGAAGCCAATAGAAATATATTTTCGGCTCTGAACATAGTTTGTTCCACTCGAGGACCAAATTTGCCGGTAGGTTCGTTCAAAAGATCAACATAGGTGCCAAAAGCTTGCCACTCGCAGAAACCAAAGGCTGTATAGTATAACTGTGTGTTGTTGATGTTTTCGATTGCACGACTGCCTCAACGGATTTCTGCCCTTCTTTCGCCAACGTGCGGCCTGTATGTAGCTCTAAATTGAATCCACTCTGATCAGAATTAAATGTTTTTTCAGCCCCAACGTTGGCTATGTTGACTTTCACCATTTCTATAAATTCGATAGCTTTGTTTTGAAGTGTATCAGCGTTTAAGAATTGTTGTTTTGTTACATATTTAGTAATCTTCCGTGACACAATTCCATGTTGGTTTTTGAATGTCCTTAGCCAAGAAGCGGATGCTTGGAAATTTACGGCTGGTATTTCTACAATTTCTCGTGCACGTAAGTCCCATCGTCGAAGATCTATATCACGGACAGGCAGCCTTCTGTCCAAAGCATCATTAAAATTGTTTAACGTGTAGTGAGCTATCTTTGTTAAGGGACAACACCACTGTGACGGCTTCAAAAAATCGATTTTTTGAAAACCATCTAGAAAAATCTAAAATACATTTAAGTTTAAGATTCCGTTGGACCCAGGTCGAAAAAATAATTATTTTCGGAGATATTGAATATTTTGTGGAGCGGTGCAGCGCTCCGTGACGCTCGGGGTCCCGCGCAGCTGCGCGCCTCAGGGTCGGCAGGTCTACCGGGATATATAAATTTAAGCAGAGACGATTTGCTGCAGCGTTGTTTGGGCGGCTTCACGCAAAACAACAACGAAAGCTACAACAAATCAGTTTGGGCAATAGCCCCCAAGTGTCAGTCCGGAAGCAAAAAATCGTCGATATTGCAGCTGATATCGCGGTATTATTATTCAATGATGGCCTGAGAAGCCTCATGAAAGTTTTGGAGACGTTGGGGATAACTATCGGCCCAAATTGTTTCAATTTTTACGTTGAAACCGACGCAGCGCGGATCGAGCTGGCGGAGCGCTCGCCCACAGACGCTGCAAAAGAGGCAAGAAGAGCCTCTACAAGTTCGAGAAAAGATGCTAGGGACAATGATTTGCTTCTTGAAGGCCAGCTATATGGTGCCGGCATCGCTGATTAAAGGTAAACATTTTTTTTCCAACTTATCGCATAAATTAACAAACCTAAAACTTTGAACGCGTTTTTCTCAAACCTACTTTTTTGAGTGCGGCACGCAGCAGAACTCGAGCAATTTTTATCCGATCGACTTCATATTTGGACTGCATCAATAAAACTAGATTATCTAAAGAAGTACATAGGATTTTTTCGATATCTCAATAATAAAAAAAGTTATAGCCTATTTTCGACGAGAAATTTTGCTCGAAAATCGTCCTTTAATTTCAAAAGCGTGCCTATTTTTTTAAAACCAATATTTTTTCAAATCCCTATGTACTTCTCTTCAAAATATCATATTATTAACGAAAACACTCGGTATTTTTTTTCAGATCGACTTTGAAGAGAGTTCTGCTGCGTGCCGCGAACCACTGCAGAGGCAACAGTACCTGACGCGGGAGCTTCCCCAGCGTCACCATGGAGCGTGAAAAATTTGAATTTTTTTTTTATGTATCTTCAATAAACAACGAAAAAAACAAAAATTTTTCGAATATCTCTTTTTTTTGCCACAAAAAAAAATTCTTGAAAAATGGCAAAAAAACAGGGGGTAACAGTGGTGTTGTGCCTTAACTTTTCTTTGTAGGTGCCACCCTTATTTATACTATGGGCCCACCAGCGCAACTGCGGCTCTGATTTCAGCTTTTTGAATTTCGTTTGAACAGATGATAACTTTCTATTCCCATTTGCCCCGGATTTGTCAATATCCCGGACCCCATTTGCTCTTGTCTTGTATTCGTAACTCAATTCTTCTATATCTTGGGTACATACATTTTCATCAATTTTTGGATCTAGGTATCATTGTCCGTGCCAATCTCCTTCACTGTCATCTTCTATTACGGCTGCTTCATGAATTTCATTTGGTGACAGAAAATCCAAACCAGTTTCGACTTCCATTTTCATAGGTTGATCCATCGCTTCAATGATCATGTTTTCTAGATCCTTACTGAACTGTTCTTCCTGTTTGGTGATTGGAGTGCGAGGCAAATTCATAGCACTTATCGCTATGGATAGAAGTTGAATAACATTCACTGGATTAACGTACATTTTTATTTGTATTTCGAACACAAAATGTATGGCTGGCTTCTCCGTCGTAACTGCAGCAATAATGATCGTTGGTGAATTTATATGACTTGAAACCCAGTTGATAAATACACACGAAAGAAACAACGACGACACACGCTATTACCAGAACTGCTATTAATCTTTAATAAGGCGATTTCAAGGTTATCATGAGAGCCGCTCTTTGCGAAGATTTATTTCTTTCGTTCATTGGTTCCGCTGTTTGTGAAACTAAAGTTAAAGATAAAGATTAAATTATGCTGCGTTATAAGCTGATAAAAATGTTTGCATCATTCTTTTCGTGAGTTGCAGCGACAACCCAAAAACGCTGTAACCTCTGCAGATAATGCCTTCGATACGGTGAGCGGAGTGGAATTTCTTCGTAAATATACAATTGTAATCCAGTTGCATTCCGAAGCACGAAGTCAGTCCGTGATTGCGAGCCTTGCTTCTGCCCATATGAGTGGGAAACTGAAGAGTGATTTTTCACAAGTAATTCACGAATTATTGCAATAAACAACACGCCATTTGTTGCTGTACTCATCATTATCATCATGAACGTCTAGTAGTCGAAAAATACAACATTTTTTCCATTCGAACTGTATTTTTATTTCGACAACGAGAAAACGTGTATCGACTATTTTGACTGATTGTACTTTCTTTGTAACCCATTTTTATTTCTATCCATGCGTTTTATCTCGTCCATGCCGCACGGTAAGAACTTTGAACGTTTGCCTTTCGAGAGAGGGACCGTTGGGGGGGGGGGGCTGGAATTTTACAAATATGCAATTGCGTCATAACACGAACATATATTGACGTGAATTTAGACCGAAATGCCAAACGACTAGCTGATTATACGATGCTCTCGGCAAAAAAATCGACGGGCAGTTTCAACCCCTTAATTGTGAGATATCGGAAAAAGAAAAAATCCGTATCCGCACTTTTCCATTCTCTACATGTATGCAAATTTACATCCCAATCGATTAAAAATTCTCGGAGATACGGTTGAAAAAATTGCATTTTTGCAATAAACAATATGAAATTTGTTGCTATCTGCATCGTTCTCATCTCCAGTACACGAAAAAATAAACATTGTTGCAATTTGAAGTTTTTTTCATATCTCGTACCGTTAAAACGTTATCGACGAAAAACGACAAACACCCTAATTTTCAAGGGTGCTTTTCAACCCTTAAAAATCGGGTTCCGCCGATATAAAAAAATCCGTGTCGTATATTTTTACCCATTCTACAAGCATGCCAAATTTCATCGAAACCAGAGACATCGACCTCGCAACGTTTCCTTGTTAGTCTTGGCTCAGTACTGATGCCAGAGCTGCTAATACTGGCAGGCTACCAAGGGCCAAGCCTTGCCCAAGTCGGAATCAGTATTGAAACGACTTTGGCTTGTTAACACCTGTCCAACTTATGGTGCCGTGATTTGACCCGACACTGTTTACGGTTATTGGCTCAGTATAAGTGCCCAGTTTTGGGCCAGATATTGTAGCCAGTCTTCAGACAAACCCTAAATCAGTACTTTGCCGGTACATGCCCATGTACAGACTGGCAACTTGGCTCAGTACTGACGTCAGTACTGGCGGGGTACTGAATGCCAATATTAGGTCAGATCGTGTAAACAATACTGGCCCAATTCCGCAATGATAACACCGGTCCGACTAGTACCGGCTGCCAATATTGTGCCAGAGTTACAGCGTGTTCCCGGCCACCGGCATCAGATAAATATCGGCTGGTTGTCCAAAACATTTTTGCCCCAGTGTTTTTTTTCCCGATCGTATCTAAAAAAATATCTGAAATCACAATATTTTGTCTGATTGCACCCAGTTCTAAAAATTATATTAGTAAAAATTTGAAAAATATTTACCATTCATGCGTTTGTACGTTATTGTCGCACTGAAGGATATTTGCGTTATACCGTTCGAGCCTGGTTTCCCCGTGGCCGAATTTTTTTCCTGCACCGCCTTTGATATCAGGCCAGCGATCACACTGCGGATAACACCTTTTTCGTCGGTCGGTGACCCCACCAAGGCTCTCAGCACCTCCTTCTAAAAATAATTGAAAAATATAGCCACTTCCAGAGTATTAAGTATGAATTGAGATGCTTTTTTGTAATTTTACTTCAGCATGCATAATTTCGGTCAAAGTAAATAACATTCTATTTACCAACGCGTTTTCTTTCCCCTCGTCGTCCGAGACTCCCTGATCAAATTGAACAAATTCTTCGGAGCAAATTATAGATTAAGTAGAGAAAGTAACGAAAATATAAAAGAGAGAGAGAGAGAAGAAATGAATTATTTATTATGCCTTAACATGCAGTAGACAAAAAATACGAAATACAATGACAAAAATAAGTACAAAGAAAAATATTATAGGTATTTTTTATATATCTTACCTGGTTGACCTTATAAAACGTTCGAATTTTTATAGCACACTTATAGGACTCGAATTCGTTTTAGGACGAGAGAAATTAATTTATAATAATACATAAGCTGTACTGTATAAGAACGAATGGGAATATATGGAAAGCACTTGGGGATTGAAACAAGTTCACACGTAGATGGCACGAGAAAGACTGATAGCAGCTCAACGCTGCTAAAGAAAACCTAATTCTTTGTTGACGCTGCGCGTGGATCAGCGTGTGGGTATATACGTGTATATACCCACACGAAGTGTATACTTGCCGCGAAGGGACAGCATGCGAGAAGAAAACAATCTTCAACCGTGTGCGCCCGACGTGGCGAATGAACACTGACACACACGCATTGAGTCGAGGCATAACAATGTCTGCCTCCACGCAAGAAGACGCGAGAGCCCGTCGCGGCGTACGTTCAGAACGAACACGCGAAATAGTGAAATAAAATGACATCGTCTACTTAGCCAATTTATGGATATCCGTAAGGATACGGAGGAGTCCAGGGGAGTCTGTAATGGTTCGGGATTCTCTCCAAATTTTATACCAACTTTACTTTTACAATACTTTAAGTAAAAAAAATCACCACAATATCTTGATATATGCAAAAATTAGAGCGATTTGAGATATTTCGAAAATGTCCAAAATTCATAAAATTTGGACCATTCGACCGATTATTCCTAAATTCAATACCGCCGTCCTTTTATGATACTCTATTTATTTAAAAAAAATTACAAATTCTGAAATTTTTGTCAAAATAACGTGGTCACAGACGTTTTTTGAAAATTTAAAAACGCCGTTAAATTTCTAATTTTTTAGTCATCTCGACAAAATTTGCAGGGAATGAAGAGATTGTATAGATTAACATCTGAGCGAAACAAGAGCCCTTCAACTCATACCGTTCTCAAGTTACAGACGTTGGACTGGCACCGTACTGATAAAATTGTCTGCCAATACCGAGTCTGTACTTCGCCCAAGACTGAGTTACCAAGACTGTACTGATAAAATTAATTACCAATACTACTGAGGCAGTATTTAACCGAATACTCGTGAACCAAGACAGGAATGGTAATGTTGCCACTGCTGGGGCAGTACTTCCAGCCAAGACTCACCCAACCTTGGTTACCATGACTGGCACTGTACTAATAAAATTGTTTACTAATACTGGGACAGTACTTAACCGAAGACTCGGTAACTAAGGCTGGCATGGTACTGTTGATAATGATAATGCCGGGGCAGCACTTCCAGCCGAGACTCATCCAACCTTGGTTACCAAGACTGGCACTGAACGAATAAAATTGCTTTCCAGTACTGGGCAGTGCTTAACCCAAGACTCGGTAACCAAGACTGGCATGCTACTGTTGCCAATGCCGGGGCAGCACTTCCAGCCGAGACTCAACCAACCTTGGTTACCAAGACTGGCACTATACTAATAACATTATTTACCAATATTGGGGCAGCATTTAACCCAAGACTCGGTAACCAATACTGGCATGGTACTGTTGCCAATGCTAGGGCAGTACCTCCAGCCGAGTCTGAACCAACCTTGGATACCAAGACTGGCACTGAACTCATAAAATTGTTCACCAATACTGGGGCAGTGCTTAACCCAAGACTCAGTAACCAAGACTAGTATGATGTATCCCCGGCTCGAGAACCCGGGATAGGTATTTTTGGGATCGTTGCGAAATTAAGAGTTGGAACTCAAGTTCGTTCAATAGGAATATAAGTTTATTACTGGGCTGGTCTTATAATTGAATTTACAGTGTGTCGGTCGTACCTTAGGACCGAACCGTTCAAAAGCCAACCAAGGACTGTCTGTTCCCTGATGTCTTCTCTTAATTGTCGACTCTGATTGTCGTAATTTGCCCCAGATCAAGCACCATAAGATGCTTGGTCAGGACGTGTCGCAAAGTGTCTTTTTGACGTTTGCATTTTGGCGAAAGTGTAACTCTCGCAAGGAGGGTAACAAAGTGGAACTCTCGCAGTTGCGCAAACACTTTTGTATTGCACAAGTTTGCGGACACAACATCCCTCCCCTTTAAAAGATCAAATCTCTCCTGGGATTTGTTTTGCATCAATGGTCGGTCCTTCGGTTTACAAATCTCTATATCCATGTTCCCGTGTGATTATCCCATATATATAGTTATTTTTTTTCTTAAAATATTTCTGGCATAATTACAATACATTTTTCGTATGATTATTCTAGACGGAACTCGTCGTTGATGTGTTTCGCTTGATTTTTAGTGTCAATTTGGGCACGGGCAGCTTCCTTTTTGCTGACTGTGCTTCGCTTGGTTGCGCCGGCTCGGCGCTGTTGTGGTCCTCGTCGTGGACAGTTTTTTTTGCGTGCTTCATGCGGCAATAGCATACATAGGCTATTCCGAGTATTATCGGCGCGATTGTGCTTAGTGAATAATTACTTATTATATGTCTATATGTATTTGAATCTCTGAACTCGTTGTTTTACTTAATTTTTATGTTTTTTAAACGTTCGTTGATCCTGTTTAATTCTTTTGGATCGTTTATGATTTCGTGCGGTAATACAAATTTTGTCGATGTGTGATCGAATATGTTCATATCTGTAGACAAGAATGATAAATTATATTGCGGTAGGAAATCGGCTTATACGTTCTGTCTTATTTCGCCGACGGTTTCTAGTCTAAAACTAGGTGCGGTGACGGAACATTTTCCGTCCAAAGCCAGAGTCCCTGCACCCGTGAGGGTCGCGTACGTGGTTGGTTGTTTTCCGCAATGGATGAGAAGCGTTTCGGGCTCCGGTGCAACGTATAGCCACCTACCATGGCGTTCTAACGCAATAATTAGAGTGCTATTTATCTGAGCAACCCTTAGGTCGCAATTCGCGTATTTATCTTTAGGTGCAATGTACAATGCCACCTCGCACGATGCGCAAGTATGAGCGGGACGCGCCGCTTGCTTTGGCCGGCAAAAATAATGTGACGCTACGGCTTTACAATTTTCTAAATCATTTTTTGTTATGTGTAAACACGATTCTCTTGTGGCTTCGACCGCGACAAGGTCGTTTTTTATTTCTACAAATTGATAACGATGATTTGTTATTTTGGCAGGCAGAGGATAGGCTTTGCTGATTTTATATTCCTCAGTGCCAATTCAGACAACTCCAATAATTTTGGCATTTGCGCGTAGTTTATCGCGGTAGGGAACGTATGCCCTATTGGCAAATTTGGTAAAGCGTCAGTCAAATAGCTTGTCAATTGTCTTGGGGATAGTATGCTTGGGCTCACCATTTCTCTCGTGAGTCCTATTAAAAAATTAACTATTTGTCGTACGTCATTCAGTAATGATTCTACGATGAGGCTTACAGCCGCTATTCGTTCATCCAATTGTTGCCGGGTGTTTTCGTCGTTGTACTGGTTGACCACCCGTTGTTCGATCTGTTTCACGAGAGCTTGTAGCACCTTCTGATTGTCTTCCAAACGGATTGATGATCGATTAAAAAGATCTATTGTTGAGTTAAAAATTTGCACATTTCCCTTTAAGGCGTCTTCTACTGTTTTTTGCTTTTTATTTATTTTGTTTATTTCGTTGCTAATTTCGGATGCGTCTTGTGCATCCATATTTCCTGTGATTACTTTTATTATTCCCTTTTCGACTATACAGTCCATTCCAAGGAGTCCGTCTACCGCTAACGGTACTTCCTTGCCGACCACGTGGAACTTGTGCGTTATCACAGCGGCCGGGGTGTCCAGTTTCAGCTCAGCTGTGCAGAGCGTGCGGAACACCTTGCCCCCGAGGCCGTGAAGTTCTATTATCTCGTCCCCGATGGGTGTTTCCGGATCCAGCTCATTCACTTTTACTATGCTGCACTGGGCTCCTGTGTCACAACGGAGCGTCAGCATTTTGTCGCGAGCCTGCTTTGACGTTATATGTAGGTCACTGGCGTGTACTCGCGGCAGCTGAGCGCTGACGTGGTAAATTCTTCTCGGCGCATTGTCATTGTGTACATATGGCTTTCCGAGTAGAATGTCCATTATTTTTCTTTGCGATAATTTTTTCTCGTTCTCTTGAACGCATTTTGTATCTCTCTCTATTGAGAGAACGCCGACTGCTAATGAACTGACGGTTCTTTTGGGCGTATTTTCTTGAGTTTTTTCATGTGGCCTATACTCGTTTTGTTTTCTTGGGAACTTATTGTTTGGTGCGTAATTGTAACGCTTCTGTTGATAACTCGGGCCTTGCCATCCTGGCCGTCTTCTACAGTCGTTGTATCTGTGACCCGGTTTTTTGCAATAATTGCAAATTATTTCTGCATGATTAATCGTTTTCGTTGGCACTGGCAAGCTATAACGCGCTTGTGTTTGCACCTGATGCGACGCGGGTCTTTGAAATGGGCACGATTTTCGCCCCTCGTGGGTGTGTGATGGTGCGGACTGTCCGCTACTGTGGGAAACGCTCTTCGCGATTGTTTTTGTTCCTTCGACCGATTTTTCCTCTTCGATTGCTCCGCGGATTGCTTCCCCTAACTCGTGGTACCCGCGTGACCTTACCATTAGCTGCAGGTCCTTGCGAAGTCCATGTTCGAAATTATTTACGGCAAAATGCCTAATTAACTGTTCGATTGCTTTTCGACCAATTTCTGAATTGACCATGGGCGTGCAACCCTTGATTAAATCCATCATTATTGATTCGACGCGGTTTGCGTAAACTTGTACCGTCTCGTCATGTGTTTGTCTACAGGAATTGAATTCGATTTGTAGCGCGGGGACTGTTCGCTTCATCTCGTACAGTGATTTTAATAACGTCAGCAAATCGTCGAACGTCTCTACGTTTTTGTAACGCAGGTCCGCCGCGGCTTTGCCTTGTAATTTGAGATGCAATATAGCTTGTAATAAGTCCGCGACATTTTCGGGACGGACTCGAGTTGACGCGTATTTTATTGCTTGTATAAAATCTGTAACGGCTTCCGGTTTGGATGCGTCGAATACGGGTATGCTCATTCGAGCCTCTTTCATTGACATATAGTCGTCGTGTTCGGCCATTGTTACTGTCCGTTGATTTAATAACGTAAAATCTTGGTGATTTAATTCGTCAGCACTGGACGGCGCGTCTGACGAATTGTGTTCCGAAGGCTGATTATGCTGACGCTTCGGATTTAAATATTTCGCGTACGTTACGGGAGTCAAATCTAGTTTTTCTGTGCTTGGATTTTCCCTACGACGCTTTCGGCCTAAATCACTTTCACCGTCGTAACTTACGACAGTGTTAAAAAACGAATCAAACGATCGCGATAGTTCGTCTCTCCCGGGCAATCGATACCGGTCTGCTTTTTCTTCGTCCGACATAGACGAATTCTCTGGCTTTGGAGGAGTTTATTTATAAAATGTTCCGTCACTTACAGGTAGATGATCGCAAGATGCATACTGATAGATGATCTGCTGATCGTCCTAGTCTTCGTTCCTCCGTTTCGTACTCTGCTTCTGGGTACGATTTTCCTGATTGTTGAGTCCTTCTTCCGTTGATCCTCGGGATCCGGGTTTTCTGGGATTGGCTCTGCTTGGCTGTAGCCTTTCCTCTGGATTCCTCTTCCGACTCGGTCGGGATGTCTCACTCTAGCACACGGGTTGACTCGGTCACTCGCTTATGGTGCTTGAGTGGTTGATGTGCGTGTCCACGCACAATGAACGAACTTTTCGGCAGATCCCACCGCTGCCACCAATGTTGTATCCCCGGCTCGAGAACCCGAGATAGGTATTTTTGGGATCGTTGCGAAATTAAGAGTTGGAACTCAAGTTCGTTCAATAGGAATATAAGTTTATTACTGGGCTGGTCTTATAATTGAATTTACAGTGTGTCGGTCGTACCTTAGGACCGAACTGTTCAAAAGCCAACAAAGGACTGTCTGTTTCCTGGTGTCTTCTCTTAATTGTCGACTCTGATTGTCGTAATTTGCCCCAGATCGAGCATCATAAGATGCTTGGTCAGGACGTGTCGTAAAGTGTCTTTTTGACGTTTGCATTTTGGCAAAAGCGTAACTCTCGCAAGGAGGGTGAAAACGTGTCACTCTCGCAAGTAGGGCAACAAAGTGGAACTCCGCAGTTGCGCAAACACTTTTCTATTGCACAAGTTTGCGGACACAACAAGTATGGTACTGTTGCCAATGCTAGGGCAGTACCTCCAGCCGAGACTGAACCAACCTTGGTTGCCAAGACTGGCACTGAACTAATAAAATTGTCTACCAATACTGGGGAAGTACTTAACCCAAGACTCGGTAACCAAGACTGGCATGGTACTGTTGCCAATGCCGGGGCAGCACTTCCAGCCGAGACTCGACCAACCTTGGTTACTAAGACTGACACTGTACTAATAAAATTGTTTACCAAAACTAGGACAGTACTTAACCTAAGAATCGGTAATCGAGACCGGCACGGTACTGATACTTTTAGTTTCCAGTGCTAGGGCAGTACATCCAACCAGCTTTGGTTACCAGGACTGGCACCGCACTGATAAAATTGTTTACCAATACTGGGGCAGTACTTCACCCAAGACTGGGTAGCTAAGACGGGCACGGAATTGATACGTTCAGTTGCCAGTGCTGGCGTAGTACCTCCAGCCGAGACTCAACCATACGTGGTAACCATGACTGGCACCGTACTGGTAAAATAGTTTACCATTACTGGGCCAGTACTTCACCCAAAACTCAGTAACCCAGACTGGGACGGTACTGATACGTTCGGTTTCCAATACTGGGGCAGTACCGCCAACTGAGAGTCGGTCGCTAGGACTTTGCACAACCCTGGGCCGTATTGGCAACTCTGGCGCAATACCGACATTCGCACATGGGAAGATATTATCAGGTTGATAAAAAAGTTTTGTCGCAAAAATTTTAAAAATGTCGTTTTACGTATTGACGCAATATGACATCGAGCTATGTCGAGAATATTCTAGAATGTTTTCTACTCTTCCGCGTGACAGGGTATAAAAGCGCGAGCGCACGTTCTAGTGGACAGAACTGGCTTCGATCTCGCAGGAGTAACTTCGAGCGATCATTTTTTACGAGTGGCGGCGCGGCACGAACGCAAGAACAACTGCTAAAAATATATAGGATGCATTCAGCGAGAACGTAGTTTCTCATCGAACAGTCCAGCGTTGGTTCAAGCGTTTTAAATCTGGAGACACAAGCCTTGAACATAAGGAACGTTCCGGACGACCGTCGACCATCGATGATGAAGCATTACTCCGCTGCATCAAAGAAAAACCGGAAGCAAGTACGCACGAGCTAGCAAGAGAACTTGGCTGCACCCAACCGTCAATAGTCAATCACTTACACAACTTGGGATACAGGAAGGTTCTAGCTCAATGGATACCACACCGTTTCACCGACGACAATAAGAACTGTCGCGTGACCATCTGCCAGTCTCTCCTGCTTCACCACCATCGCAAGGAGTTTTTAGAAGATCTTGTGACGGGAGATGAAAGCTGGGTCTTGTATGATAACAGAACGCGTTTAGCCTACTGGCTTCCTATCGGAGAAAAACCGCCACACCAACCGAAATCTGATCGTCACTCACAAAAGGTTTTGTTGTGCTGTTTCTGGGACGCAAAGGGAATGCTGTTTCACAATTTCTCCCTGTAGGTAAGACGATCTCCTCGACACGATACATCGAGAATCTCCAGGAATTGGCAAAAGCTATAAGAAAAAAACGGCCAAGACGCGCGACTGTGCACCTTCTCCACGACAACGCGAGACCCCATGTCGCAAAGGAAACCCACAAAACAATCACTGAGCTTCACTGGAATACCGTTCCTCATCCACCATACTCTCCCGACATCGCGCCATCTGACTACCATTTGTTCAGACATTTGAAGGCATATTTGAGAAACAAAACTTTCAAAAACGTCGACGATCTCAGAAGGGATATTTCAAATTTCTTTGAGTTCCAGCCGCCGCAGTTTTGGGCAAAGGGAATAAATGAGTTTCCAACTAGATCGTCGAGTGTCATAGAAACCGATGGCGAATATATTGTTGATTAGAAATGTTTTGTATAAGATATATAAATAAATAAATTATATTGAAATTATTGTGACAAATCTTTTTTATCAACGTGATATATTGTTGTGAGCATGTTGAAAATTCAACGATGTTAGTGACCGATGATCCCATTGAACTCATCATTTCCGACCAGCACAATGGTGTGCTCACTGTTTATTGAACGCGATGCTGCTGTATTGTCCGCCATAATAGTTCATGTATAGTTCGTCATTGCGAGCCATTTCCAATATATTCTCGAACATCTTTGGACCGTGATTGAAGGCCTTCATGAGCCGTGCTGGTAAGAAGACGGCGAACTCGTCCATGATGTCCACTACATAACGCTTTGCTAATTTAGTGTGGGCAGCCCTCATGTTGGAGATTGGATAACACGATGGAACCTTGAGACAGCTTCTTCGTTGGGAAGAATTCCGCCGTTTTGCTGACAATGAGATATCCATTTTTCATCGACGAAACAACTTCAAATGTGTCGAGGAACGTTTATTTTTTCTCACGAATAGTATTGTCTCCCTCACAACACTTTTCACAATGCCGTTGCGGAGGTGGGGGGCCATCAATATGATCCAACATCTCAGGTGTATTGTAATGCTTCATGCATGGAAGATACGTGGGTCATTTGACAAGTACCTAGCCTCACCGCTAGATGGTGCCACTATTGCAAGAGAAATACACTATAGTGTAGTACCGTCTTGTAGACGGCTACTGACAACATTTCAGCCGGATCGGACTTGTAGTTCTCTTTTGAGAGCGTGTGAAAGCAAGTGTGTCCGTTGATTTTTGAAAGAATGGAGAAAGAACAATATCGGTCGGTGATTCGATTCTTGTTTTTGGAAGGGAAATCACGCAGTGAAATTAAAGAACGCTTGGATGCAGTGTATGGGGATGCTTCTCCTTCGATGGCGACCGTTAAATTTTGGTATAACGAGTTTCAACTTGGTCGTACGTCGGTTTTTGATGATCCACGCCCAGGTGCTCCAAAAACAGCCACTACGGAGGAGAACGTGACAAAAATACACGATATCGTTTTGTCAGACCGCCGATTAAAGGTGCACGAGATAGCTGTGATAGTAGGCATCTCAGAAGAACGCGTGTGGCATATCCTACATGAGACTTTGGGCATGAGGAAGCTGTCGGCAAGGTGGGTGCCGCGTTTGCTGACTGCAGACAACAAGCGCATTCGTGTGACCACTTCAGAGCAGTGTTTGGAGCTGTTTAATCGCAATCCAAAAGAGTTTTTGCGTCGTTACGTGACCGTCGACCAAACATGGATTCACTGGTATACTCCAGAGACCAAGGAGCAGTCAAAACAGTGGACCTTACCCGGTGAACCTGCTCCAAAGAAGGCGAAGACGGTCCCGTCGGCTGGAAAGGTGATGGCCACTGTTTTCTGGGATTCTCAAGGTGTGATTTTTATTGACTACCTGGAGAAGGGCAAGACGGTCACGGGACAGTACTACGCCGAACTATTGAGCCGATTTAACGCCGTGTTAAAAGAAAAACGGTCCCGTTTGTCGAGAAAGAAAGTGCTTTTCCACCATGATAATGCACCTGCTCACACTTCCGCGCTCGCCACGGCTAAATTGGTCGAATTACGCTATGAACTGCTGCCCCATCCACCGTATTCTCCAGATTTGGCTCCGTGCGACTTTTTTTTGTTTCCGAATCTAAAAAATTCACTCGCCGGGAAGAAATTCCACTCCAATAACGAAATAATCGCCGCCACGGAGGCCTATTTTGCAGACCAAGACATAACATTTTTTTCAACGGGGTTAAAAAAATTGGAACACCGCTGGGCCAAGTGTATTCAACTAAAAGAAGACTACATTGAAAAATAAATTTTATTTTTAGCAAAATTTTGGTGTTTTCATTTGTAGGCTAGGTACTTATCAAATGACCCACGTATGATAATATTTCACTGTCGTTTCGATGATGTTCCGGCAAACGATCCCACAGCATACCAATGTGTCGACTCCAATATTTTATGAGCAAGGTCTTTGGAACGTGTTCGAGCTCATTCTTCGTTAAGTCCCACGGGTTCTTGGCTGGGTGCACTGCATACATACTCGCACATGCAAACATCTCGACGTTATCTTTCGGAATGAATACAAGACCGAATGCGATGTAATTTTATAAGGGCCTCCGTTACTATAACTGCATAAAAAGTTTATCTGTAAAGTCTCATTTGACATCTAGCAGTAAAATTGCATTAAGTTGCCGAGAGTGTATCATAGACGCTGGCTTTCACATGCATATCCACATTTTGAGAGAAATTTTCCTCCATTGCCTGGAAACAATTCACCTGTGTCAATAACGCCCCCTTAGAAAAATGACGCATCGTCTACGATGTCCCCTGGCTGCCGGTGCCCCCCTTGGCCTGCACCTACAACCGTTATCCTCTCGTGCTTTTGGGCGTTGACCCATGATTTTGGGCCTCTTCCCCGCGTGACGTCACTCGCCGCACCTCTCTCCGCGAGCCGCAAATCCCCCTCCCCCAATTCCCCAAACGGGTCCCTAGACCTTCGCGAGACAGCCAGACACCTCCCTGCCCCCTTGCTATAGACTCCCCACCTCCTCCCCTTCGCCACATACTCCCTGCCACCCACTTCCCCCACCACATGATCAAACCCCTCCCCTTACCACCCGTCCCGGACACCCCCGTCCCCGCACCCCCCTCGACCCCACTTTGTCCAGAACCCGTATAGTTCTTCTACTAAAGATTCTTCCAATTCTTCTTTTTTGTTCCTTAACGTTCCGTGTTCCAGGCATTTCCGATCCACTAGGGATGTACTTTGCCAAGCAGTACTAGTCGATCCACTAGGGATTCAAGAAGTGCCTTTCTTCCAAAATTCCCGTCCTTTTATACCCTGATTCTAACGTTTTTTCTTTCCTCTTCTCTTCCGTCTTCCCTTTATTCAATTAGTGGGCTTATCCTGATTTTACCGGTTTTTGCTTTCCCTATCTCTTCTGTATTCCTCTAATTCGATTAGTGTAACGTCTAAATAAATTTTGCTTCTGTGTTATGTGGCCGTTACTTTCTCTTTGTTATTGTCAGCCATTAGCGTGCTATACCTTGTTTTTCTGTGGGTCCGATCTATTTCACCTTGTTTTTATGGCGATCTGTCTCTCGCTTACCCCTTCCCTCTCCCGAAATCGGTTAACTCCTTTAAATATTGGGGCCATAGTTTATCGGTTTGTCCATGAGACTGTCCTTTCCGTGTCAATATATATATATATATATATATATATATATATATAGAAACCGGTGCGATGGTCTAGTGGTTAGCGTGCTCGCCATTAAACCAGCGGACCGGGAGGTCCCGAGTTCGAATCCCAGTCGCGTACATTTCGTCGTGAAATGTTTTTCTTCGGCATTTCGCGGCGAAATAAGACTAGTTCCACGACTGGGGGGCGAACTCGATGACCGGCTGTATTGGTATAGGTTTTCCGCAGTTTCTCTATACCCATGACAGAAATGTCATGATCAATATAATACAGAGGGGGAAGTCGGCTGCGGCCGCAAGAGGGGGGAACAGGGAGAAAGATGGAGAAAAAAGGAGTAAACAGTAGAGGAAAGAACGGTAATAATGATGGGAAAGAATAGGTAACAAACGCGACAAGCGCGTACCTAAAGAAAAACCAATTTAAAAAAATTATATATTCATATATATATTGTAACGGGCGATATTTCCTCTAACCGGAAACGGGAACTCAAAACGGGATCTGGTGCGGGAAACCGTCACCTTCGGCCGTTCCTCCCGTGCGGGTGCATCCGCAATACCCGGGGCGCCAGAGACGTTGTTTCTCCGGTCGTCTCAACCGGAATAAACTGGGGCCGGAGTGATCAGACCCGACCCGCCAGGCGGAGGCTGGAGCCCTCGTAGATTTTTTTGTCGCCGGAATCGTCTAACCGGACTAATCAGGATGCACTTGCGCGGGGGAGGACGGTTGCGGTACTGCACGGCCGCTCAGGCTGTGGGTTGTGGTAGAGGGGTCGGGATTCACCAGGGAGTAGCGTGAACGAGCGCGGGATCTGTCACTATCGCGATGGCGGTAACGTCACTATAAAATAAAATTAGTTTTTATTGTGTAGTGCGGGAACCGGTGGATTACCACCCGAGAACATTTAACGTAGACTTGACCACTTTTCCACGACCGCGAAAACACGGGCGAAAACGTCGTACGCACGGGAGCGAGAGAGCACGACGACGTGTCTCTGAAGCGGGAGCGACAGCGCGACGTCACGGGCGCGAGAGAGACACGACACGTCTCTCAATCGCGAAGCTCGTGGCTCGACGTCCCATCGACAACTCTCACGAGAACGTCAAAAATCGGAATCAGGCGCACTTCGGGAGACTCTACTGTCTCACCTGAAAATTCGTAATTTTCTCTACCTCGCGCGACCAAGACCGGCGCGCGAGGAATTATTCGAGAGCGAGACAGAGCGCGTTAACAGAAAAACTGTCAACACGCTCGCGGGATCCAACCGTGCGAAATCGCCGGTTCAAGCGAAAACTTATCTCTTACGCTAGAATCGGGAGCTGAAATATTATTGAAATAATATTTTAATTCGGTAGCCGTCATCTCTGCCCGAGTTACCTCGAGATCGGATCGGGAACATACCGGGTGACTCTCTCCAACGGTAGCGGTGAGACTCTCTGGGATCGCATCCCCGGGCCATCGTGGGAGCGCAGGCAATGCTTCTTTTCAGAAGCGCGGCGCGAAAAGCTCCAGCTTCCGCCGGTAACGCAATCGGCCCGCTCTCCAACACGATGCACCACACCGTGGGGCGCCGGCATCTCAGCCGGGCGTGCGCCGATTCCCCAGAGCGGTCTCGTTGGCGGCTTCCCTCGGTCGGGATTGCTCGATACGTTGAGCGCCACGCCACTCGACCGAGTTCTGCCCGCCAACTAAACGGAAACGGGATCGACAACGATAACAAAACAAACAAACAAAAACGGAGCACAAGGGGAGAAAGACCCTTAACACGCGTCACGGTAGCGACTCGGGCACATGCACGTAAACCACGTGATCGGTAGCTGCTCTTGTGACGCGGTTCCGAAGAAATCACGTCACAATATATATATAGGTTATGGTTGAAAAAATTATAGCGCGTTATTCGATAGAACTCTCTAATTATCACAATTATATTAACTAATTGATATAGTTTATGTGATACGACAAATAATTATAGGAATTCATTTGGTCTCTTATGCCATATCTGCGACTTAGATGTTGCAAACACTCGGTAGCATAGGGCCAGCGTAGCTAGCTATGAATAGGTAGGTTCCAGGTTCGATTCGCATATAGGTGAAATATTTTCTTCGATTAAAACCATCTCAAAAGGCTAGGGAATGACGAATTACGATCCAAAATCGTTGTCGTAAAACTCTCAATCAAGTGCTTCATTTCATTTTGAATTTATGAAATATGTTATGCCTATAGTATTTGATTTGATGATTTTTTTGTCAGTGTAGGGCCGACGCTGCAATCGACGTAGGGTCGACGCCGAAATCAACGTAGGCCCGACGTTGGTATCGACTTAGGCTCGATGCCGCAATCAACGTAGGGTCGACGACGAAATCGACGTAGGGCCGACGCTTGGGTGTAACGTTGGTCCGATGTTATCATCCCGGCGTTTATTGAACGCCGAGTCTACGTTGGTGAACAGAATCGGGCCACCGTTCTAACTCAGGCGATCATCGTTGCGCCGAGGTTGGCCCGACTCTAAAATCGTACATGGGATACAGTATATGACGAAGCCCGGTTTGATAGAAACAAAGCAAAATTGAATAAATTTTTGGTAGGCGAACTTGTTCTGTTGAAAAACGAGGAGCGGAATCAAACGAAACTCGATCCGAAATACAGAGGTCCTTACAAGGTTGTAGAATTATTAGAAGGCGAAAGATATACATTGAAATCCCTTAATTCCAATCATACGTACAAATATTCGCACGATCGAATACAAATAATGCCTGAAGGCTATGTCCCGGATGAAGACTGACTAAATTAAAAGAAAAGGGAAACGTGCTCATGATGCAGCTTGATACGTTGCCTCCATCGCCATAAAGCGGTTCGTAGCTGTAACCCCTGAAAATCGGAATTCCTTCGACAAAAACCGTAGGTGCGCAGTGCGCGGTCGATGTACGTTGAGGCATCGGTATTCGTTATTGCTGAATAGAACAATGGTTATGGACGCCACTGGATAGAAGTGGTGTTGTATGATGTCGAATGAGGACGCTAGTGGAGCGTGCCGTAAAAAGACAAAACAAAACTGAGAAGCCTCTGGCTAAGAGCAACCAATGTTTACCTGTGTTATTTTCGATATTGAAAAAGGGGGGAGAGCAACAAAGGAAATAAAAATAATAATAAAAATAAGTAATGGAATTTCGTTTTATTTAAAAATCAACCTTATTTCAGGATATAAGGGC
Source organism: Ophion slaviceki (assembly GCA_944452715.1). Classification (NCBI taxonomy): domain Eukaryota; kingdom Metazoa; phylum Arthropoda; class Insecta; order Hymenoptera; family Ichneumonidae; genus Ophion; species Ophion slaviceki. The sequence goes on along the minus strand of OX101785.1, from coordinate 35,330,729 downwards.
ACGTCAAAATGAGCCGAACGAAATTGATCACCATCTTAGAAATGTTATCTTATAGCCGAGACCCACGGGGACGTGTGACGTGTTAGGATGGCCGTGTCGGAGCGTACGTTCCGCAATCAATAAAAATAAAAGCAACGCATCTATGGAGTGCCGAGCGAGAAAGAAATGGGAGGCATGGACTTGGCCTCTAAGTAAATAATAAAATACAAGGCTCGAGTGAAATTGAAACAAGCGACAGATAAACGGAAAGCGGGAAAAAGAACAGTCGCTGAGATCACTGCACTTCCGTCAGGATGGAAAACCCACACTACGACGCGAATTCTTCGCTATCTCTGACATATATATAGTACCGGACAAAAAAAAGTACGCCCCCAAAGAAAAAAAGGAAATATGTCATCACATCGCGCAATATTTTGTGTGACCACCTTTTGCTTCGATAACAGCCTGTAAACGCCGAGACCTACTTTCTACAAGATTGTGAATTTGCTGTTCGTCGATATTGTCCCAGGTCTCCTGCAAACCATCAAAAAGATTTTCTTTGTTTGTTACGTCACCCTTATTAACATTTTAATCCAAAATAGACCACAGATTGTCTAAAGGATTTAATTTTGGCGATTGTGCTGGCCAATCCGAAAGTTTGATCTGCGAAGGACGAAAAACGGCCGATGGTTTTCGAGCCGTATGTTTAGGATCATTGTCTTGTTGAAAGATGAATTCATCCTGCAGACCGATCTTCAGCAGTGATTCCTCTAGATTTTCGTTTATGATGTCAATGTAAGCATCGGCGGTCATAATACTGTTGATTGGAACCAAATTTCCCACTCCCGATCACGCCCAACAACCCCACACTAACATACTTCACTCTCCGTGTTTGACAGTATTTTGAATATTTTTTTCAAGAAGCTGTTCTCCCGACTTAATCCAAAGGCGTGATCGTCGTTTTCGTCCAAATAAGTCAAACTTGGTCGTCACTCCAATCAACTTTTTTCCAAAACGAAATCGGCTTATTATTCACGTAATTTTCTGCAAACTCAAGGCGCTTGATTTTATTTGCTTTGCGAATCAGAGGGCGACGTTGTGCAAAACTATTTTTTAAGCTTGCTTCTCGAAGTCTCCTGCGGACTGTTCGGTCGGAAATGTTCAGGCCTGTATTTTCGAGAATTACACGGCTAGTAAACGTCGAATTTTTCTTCACCTCCCTGATAATTTTGCGATCGTCCAATGCAGTTATTTTTCTTTTTCTACCTCGTCCATTTTTATCACCGACTATACCTAATTCCTTAAACTTCTCGCATATTTTTCTCGCTGCACCTTCACTTATGGCATGTTTTCGACCAATTTCTCTTTTAGAAATACTTTTCATTGGTCTTCAAATTATCAGTTCTCGCACTTGAATTGCAATTTTGGGCATCGTGTTTTTATTACTACTCGAAGTAGAGGTGCTAGGGCGGTTCTAAGCCACTTTTGGGGGGAGGGTCAAGTGGTGGAGGGTAAAGGGGGGTCAAGGGAGGAGGGTCCAGGGGGGAGGTTCAAGGGGGGAGGGTCCAGGGGGGTCCAGGGGGTGATGTCCGGGGGGGTCCATGGGGGGAGGGTCCCGGGGGTGGTGTCCAGGGGGGCGTCCTGGGGGCGATGTCCAGGGGGGGGGTGTCGCTGGGCGCGAGTGACATCACAGCGTGGCGTATGTGGAGGGGGGCTATGTGGTCCGTGGAGCGTCTGGCGGGGAAGCCGCCGTCGATAAGCGTTGTGTGTGTGTGTGTGAATGTCAATTGCATCCACCCCATCTCAAAGCTCGCCGACAGACAGGTCCTGACAGGTTTCTTGGAAAAGCGTGCATGCATGTGTGTGTGACAACCATATATGGGTCGGAAAATTTTCGGTAATATGAAAACGCTAGGCGCCACATGAAGAGAGGCGCCTTTCAAAGCCCATTATTAATGACATGCAGCTGGTTCCATTCCAAAAGACAATGTCAATTGCATCCGCCCCGTCTCAAAGCTCGCCGACACTCGAGACAGGTCCTGACAGGTTTCTCGGGAAAACTATAATTTTTAGGGATCAAAGGGACCGCGGATAGACCACTTGAGCGCAGCTCTTGAAAAGTCGAGGTCTCTATTCCGAAAGATAATGTCAAGATGTTTGCATGCATGACCACTCCTGTCACGAGTCTCGCTAACACTTTAGACAGGTCTCGACAAGTCAGGATTTCTTGGAAAAACTATAAACTTTAGGGATCAAAGGCGGTGACCGCCGATGGACCACTTGAGCTGCAAGACACATAAAATCTTTTGACCCGATGCATCCCGACTTCCTGTTTTTTTGTCTAGCGTTCTTCGAGCAATCTACGCGCTATCGGAAAACTCTGTTTTCCCGAGAGAGAGGGCCGAACTATTTTTTCCGAAAAGCCTTTTTAATGATCCGCTCCGCTCAAATCTGGCCGCACTTTGCATGAAGCAGTCAGTCTGTTAACATCGTGGAAGTTGTTTCGTGCTCATCAACATGGAGCAAATCTTACATGACCAAGCCGTGCCTTTACGCTCGATCGAAGATTTTGCTGCGTGGGAGCAACGGATGCGTAGAGTTCATCGAAGGGCTGGAAACGCAAAGCCGGATTAAGCGCCCGCGATTATTAATCGGACATCAACAGTCACTCATAGCCCAAATAGCGCGTCTGGAAGGATTAAGGAATTGTGTGCAGAGGCGTTTCGTATACACAGGCGCAGGACATGGTGATCATGAGTTAATCTGGCGAGAGATTGAAACATCCTTCGAGAGTCGCATATTGACCGGTTCTATCATCAATCGCAGCCACATCGAGCCGAAACACTTTCTAACTGATGCTCGCGTCCGAGTGCTTCGACATGTGCAAAATATTATCAGCAAGCATAACAGCATCAAAATCAATACAGTGTTTAATAGTGAATTTGCGAGTGGTGACAAACATGCGAATAAAAGTATCAACACGCGAAACTTTGAACTATTTAGCACAAGTGATTTGGGTGAGTGGTATGAACAGCGTGTTGTGGAGCCTACTTTAACCTTACTCGATGAATTTCAAGAACGTAATAGTGGCTGGGCTCTGCAGAAAATACTTAACCTCACAATAAATGTGAATAAGTATAATCCGATGCGTGCCGGGTGCTCCATATCATTGCCGCAAGAAATAATAATGAAGAGGGTTCATCATTATTTCTGTGGTTAACGTTAAATCCAAAGATAACGCATGTTTCGCATGGGCAGTTGTCGCTGCTCTATACCCGGCTGAACAACACAATGCTCGTCCATTTTCTTTTCGTCATTATTCGACAGTACTGAATCTGAAGGATATCGAATTTCCGGTGACGATCCATCAAATAAAGAAATTTGAAGCTTTTAACAGTGTATCGATCAACGTGTATACCACCACTATCAAAAAGGGCATTGTTCCAATACGAGTCACTCAAGACAAGAAGGAAATGCACATCAATTTGCTGTACATGCAGGATACTGAGGACAACAATGTGGGGCACTTCGTATGAATCAAGAACCTGTCGAGATTCGTGAGGGCACAACTGACTAAAAAGGAGCATAAAAATATATCTGTGATCGGTATGTAGTTACTATAATATATATATAGGTAATTATATATTCTAGATGAATTAAACAAAACAATCTTGTTTTTTTTCTTTGCAGGTGTTTGCACCAATTCGGATCAGAGGCAAAATTGCTATCACATGAGGTCGATTGTGCAGCAATAAATGACTGTGCGATCCGACTAACAAACGACACCAATAAGTGGATCCAGTTCAGCAACTTTAGCCGGAAAGAGCGACATGCCTTCATCGTGTATGCTGATTTGGAGTGTGTGCTGGCAAAGACCGATGGGGAGAACCTAGTGAAAGATATGTATCAACACCATGAAGTGTTTAGTATTGGATACTATGTATGTTGTTCGTATGATGATTCATTATCGTCATATCACTCGCGTCGCAGTGCTGATTGTGTATCGTGGTTTGTTGAAGACCTAAAAAATCTGGTACTGCGGATAAAAGAAACTTTGTGTGATAATGTACCAATGGTGCATTTAACACTGAGTGAGTGGGCTAGTTTTCGAGCAGCGACTCAATGCCACATATGTGAGAAACCATTTGTGCAAGAAGATGTACGCGTTCGAGATCATTGCCATCTGACTGGGCGCTATAGAGGCCCCGCCCATTCCAACTGCAACTTAAATTACAAGCAATCATTTTTCATTCCAGTAGATTTCCACAATTTATCCGGTTATGATGCACATTTTATAATCAAGGAAGTAGCCACAGCGTTCGAAGGAACAACCGATGTGCTTCCAATCAGAAAGGAGAAATACATCTTCTTCACGAAGCATGTTAAAATTACAGACGATTCAAAACACAAGATCCAATTGCCCTTTATCGACTCATACAAATTCCTCAACACCAGTCTCGACAAATTAGCACCATTCTTGACCGAGAACAAACTAAACATTTTACGCACACAATTCCCAACTCTCTCGACAGACGATTTCAAGTTGCTGACGCGAAAAGGGATCTTCCCTTATGAATATATTGATGACGTGACGAAGCTAGACGACACTTGCCTACCACCATGTGACGCATTTTACAGTTCCCTGACAGATGCTACAGTATGTGAGAGCGAGTACGCACATGCTGAGAACGTTTGGGAGCGGTTCTCCATTCGAGCGCTGGGTGACTATAGAGATTTGTATCTGAAGACAGATGTCTTGTTATTAGCCGTCTGCGATAAAAAACGCTACATCATACACTAGCGGAATTTACAACAGTGCTTACGCCATGGGCTTCGCCTCACGAAAATCCATAGAGTCCTACAGTTTACACAATCCCCATGGCTGCATTCGTATATTGAGTTAAATACCCAGTTTCCAATGCTTGCCAAAAACGATTTCGAAAAGAATTTATTCAAGTTAATGAATAATGCGGTCTTTGGCAAAACGATGGAGAATGTGCGCAATCATGTAGATGTAAAGCTTTTTACAAAATGGGAGGACAGATATGGCGCAGAGGCAATGATTGCGAAGCCAAACTTCCACAGCCGAAGTGTTTGTTCGGAAAACCTCGTCGCCGTGGAATTGCGCAATCTCGAGGTGAAATTCAACAAGCCGATATATGTGGGGATGTGCATACTCGATATATCCAAAACGTGCTTGTATGGATTTCATCACGAGTATATGGTACCTCTGTATCGAGATAAATGTAAAGTCATGTATACCGATACGGATTGTCTCATATATGACATTGAGAGCGATGATATATATGGAGGGATGCGGGGACGACCAGCAGGTCAAGAGTCACAAAACATACATATTTTTCCACTTTCTTTATTATCGGCTACAAATCGGATTTACTTATCCAACTATTGTGGCTATTGTCGAAACCTAACCACTTTACAAACATTCGATTACCGCGCTTCTTCAATACCGCTTCAATGAGATAGATATCGGGGTGCTTGACACTGAGAAGCTCTTGTTCATAGAAACCACCGGCGATCGGTTCATCTTTATGGCCCTTCAAGTCATACGTGACGGGATGAGTTTTTTCACACGATGGACTGTAAATATTTCCGTTGTCCAGTTTGTGGTGTAACCCTTTTCGAAAAGTTAAATTTGCTGATTCTCACTTTATCACCAACGGCGAATTTCGGCGATCTTTTCAATGGAGTTTATTCTCTGAACTTGCTGCAATTGCTTCTCATTTTCCGCGTTGACATTTCTTGGCTTCATCTTAATGGTGCGGTGTACAGAATCGTTGTACTCGGCTACTAGATTATCAAGAATATCGATCCACTTAAAATTACCACGAAGACTAAATTGCATCCACATCTTGTTCTTCAATGTACGATTGAAACGCTCGCAAATAGATGCCTTCAAGTTGCTATATGTTGAATACATGTGAATATTGTACTTTTTCATGATGGCCTTAAAGTCGCAATTGTAGAATTCTTTTCCCCGATCGACGTGTAAGTTCTGTGGTATGCGTCCCTTAACGAGGATCGACTTCATTGCTGCTGCTGCATCTTTACCACTCTTACTCAGTATTGGCACGGTCCAGGCGAATTTTGAGAAGGTATCGATGACGGTGAGGAGAAATTTGTGTTTGGAGTTGGGACGCGCGTATGATGACATATCGACGAGATCAGCTTGCCAGGTCTCGTCCAAGCCACGGATGTCCACATGTCGACGCGGATAGTTTCGTCGAGCAGGCTTATGTAGCTCCAGCACGAGAGCGCCCCTTTTTCCGTTCATTTTCCAGTCCACTCAGTCGTGCGTCCAATTCAGCAATGACGTTTGAATTACGAATCACCAAATCTTGTAGAGTTTTGACATCGGCCTCGAGTGTCCTCGCAATGTCTGGTATCGTAGCTTCAAGTCCATTAACAAACAACTGACTACTCTCATTCATTTCTTTGCGTATGTTCTTAATGATAGTTCGAGATTTCTTTTGTAACCCACTTAGAGTGATGGCGTCATCTTCTCCTTCCGGATTTGCAATGTTACACAATCGTTTCTGCCCCAAGTCATAATGACCATCTGTGGTAATTCTAAAGCCAATCCCGGGTCGATCTGGAGGATCTTGCTTACTGTGGAGTACACTCCTACTTAAATGACGTCCAAACACATCGACACTCATGATGCGAATGCGTAAATTCTCCGATGTCGAGTTAATAAATGATTTCAGCTTCGCGCAATTCCTCAATAATCGATATAAGTTCATTCGTATGTGATGAATTTCCGGCTGCTTGGGATGCCAGATGCAAGCGAAGACGATCCACTAGCTCGTTTGGATTGTCCCAATAAATATAGTCCAATTGGGTGTTTTTTCTAGCTAGCTTTATACTTTGGCATGCCCTGCCCCACATGATGATCGACTATATTTGCGATATGTGTGTTAAATTTGTGACTGGTGTTACGTCGTATAGCCTCACTAGGCTTGTACAATTTTTTGTGCGCATTCGTCGAGATTACAATCTTTTCGTAGTTTTTCAAATCATCCGGTGTGAGAGTTTCGACATTAGGCACTTTTTTAAACAACAGCTCCGTTAATCCAACAGTTTTCGCATAACTCGCATCTCCCACACGAATATGTTGAGAATAAAAAATTATCGGAGAATTGAAAATCATTAATTTGTTGTTAGCAAGATTTCGTACACCATATAATACATCCAAGTCCGCCTTTCTATTTGTTTGTAACAGCAGGAGATATTCGCTAATCAGCTCATGGTCATTTTGCGAGTCATCATCCTCATATATCAATTTAAACGAATCTTGTGTTTCACTCTTCAAGGAATCGTGTGCCTCATTTTTATGGATCACACTATTTGACGCATCTCCTTCGTCAACATTATCATCCACTTTTTCATCCGTAACTTCCTCCTTCACCACCTCACCGTTTTTATACGACACCAATTTTTCCAATGGCCCCACTATAGGCTTAAAGACATCCTGCATTCTCTGCTGATCGCTATCTTTCCCAAGTTTCATCATTCGATGCTTTCGTCTGATTGCATCGCTCGCCTTGGCAATTTCACGCAACACATCCTTTTCACGCAACAATTGTTCTCTCTTCATGTTGTCACTACCACGGCATGCGCAATACTGTCTCTCCAACCACCAGCGATGAGGCATTTATCAATAGTGAGAAAATAATCAAAACCTTGTCTATATCGACCTCCGTTAATATCGCTATCCTTGTCAATCGTGATAAATGCATACTTGTCAGAATTCCAGCATTTCACGCACATGTTTTTAAAGCACGTATAAGTCATATCCGTATTAACATGGTCATTGTAGACGTGTTTGAGATTCATATCATCCTGCTTGAAAAGCACCACGAAATTTGCATTATCCCTCACGAGATGTTTGGGGATACGAGTGTACGTCTGACAAAGATAAAAACTGTCAACAATCTCGTGTCGTCCCATGGAAGAGAAGGCCCGAACATTATCCTGCTTTTCGCATGCTATGTCATCAAAGATGAATATAGAGTTGGATCGTGCATTACTTGGTGCTATCACTTGTTCATGCGCCTTGAATGGATGATATTCAACTCCACTCACAGGTTCGAGTAGGTGTTCGAGCAATTTATACTTTGGCTACTTCAGCGATTTGGAATACAAGTAAATGTTCTCAAATCTCAAACCATTCGGATGGATGATGAGAGTGAGCAAAACGTTGGTTTTCCCACAATTCGATGGACCACAAAACAGTGCACGTATGCTATCCGGCAATAAATTCCCATGGCGTTACTTTTTCCCTCCACGGTTTTCGACAAACTCGTCGAAATTTATCACGGGAAGTCCGCCTCCGATAGTTTGCTTCCTGGACGTCATTTCACACACGACTAACGACGAAATCATATAAATAGGTTTCTTATAGGTACTATCCGTCAGTCGCATATTGTGTTTAGACATGATTGTGCATGGGAAGAGTGGTAAAGGTTTGGTCAACCGCCTAATCAACAAACTCCCCGTTGAACTACATTTGCCTGGGTATCAGTATTGTGGACCAGGCACAAAGTTGGCCAAGCGCCTTGCTCGTGGTGATCCGGGCATTAATCCATTGGATACGGCTTGCAAACAACACGATATTGCGTATTCGAAAAATCCGGATAATCTTGAGGCGAGACATTTGGCGGATAAAGTGTTGGCTGAACAGGCTAGGCAACGTGTTAGCGCGAGAGACGCTAGTATTGGTGAAAAAGTCAGTGCTTGGGGTGTGGCAAATATTATGCAGACAAAGAGAAAATTTGGTATGGGAATGAAGGCCCGCAAGGGTGGCGTTTGTTTGAAAAAGATAATTGGCGCTGCAAAGAAGACAATGATTGAAAGTAATGATCCGCATAAGATTATCAAATCAGCTCTAAAGGGCGCTCATGCAGCGGTAAAGTTGCAAGGTGGTAAAGTGCACACACCTCGGGTTCTACCTGTACCCCATAAAAATGGTGGTTTATTGCCCTTCCTCGTGCCCATTTTTGCTGGTCTTAGCGCTGCGGGTGCTTTGTCAGGTGGTGCGGCTGGTATAGTTAAAGCTGTAAATGCTGCTCAAGTAGTTAAGCGTGAATTGGATGAAAGTAAGCGTCATAATCGAACAATTGAAGCAATTGCATTAGGTCGGGGTCTACATCTGAAACCATATAAGCAGGGATTGGGCCTTCATATTAAGCCAAAAAACTAGAAGTAACGCTACCACACCAACCCCTCACCGACATCGACCTACTCAAATATGCAAAAATCCTAAAGATTCCACATTTTCGTGGAGTTTACATGCGCGATACATTGCCAGCGAGTGGACAAATGTGAAGCAGCAATTGTAAATTTGGATGAAAATGTCGGTCCTGGAACACACTGGGTCGCTTACAAAAAGACCGGATCGAATGTCATGTACTTTGATAGTTTCGGCAATCTTCCACCACCATCCGAACTCATGAGATATTTCCGTGTCGGTGGCGTTCATTATAATTATACTAGATATCAGGAATATGATACGATTGAATGTGGACATTTGTGCTTCAAGTTTCTTTGTCGGCAGCTGCATCACAAAGACAAATATACACTATATATAGGAGGGAAATGACGTGGAGAATTCAGTTGTCAATTTACCAGCATCATGGACGAAAGTTTAACATTGACTATATCTGGCTCATCGTCCATACTCGAGGCGCAATACTTTCGCCCCATCGAACTCTCACCACACAAAAATTATACGCTCGGCCTCGTGGAATTGTTAACTTTCAATTCTATTCCCAATATCGACGTTGACCACGATAAACTTTACGTGGGAGATGAGGTGTTGACGATACCTACGGGTAGTTATGAAATAGAGGATATTGAACGTTTGTACAAGCAGAGCTGTCGCGTAAAAACATCAGCATCAGCATTAAACCCAACAATAACACGCTACGCAGTGAGATCGAGTGTGATGATGATGTAAATTTTGAGCCAAAAGATTCTATTGGGCATCTACTAGGCTTCACCGCACGCAAATTGGAAGCCAATAAAAGACACGAATCCGATCGTCCAGTAGCCATTCTCAAAGTGAACGCGCTACGTGTTGAGTGCAACATTACCGCTGGTGCCTATATTAACGGACAAAAAGTACACACAATTCACGATTTTTTTCCATCTGTGCCACCGGGCTATAAGATCATTGAAGTTCCCTCCCACGTAATTTATCTGCCAATCACGAGCCGAACAATTGACACGATACAGCTTCGCATAGTGGATCAAGACGGTGATTTGGTAAATTTCCGCGGTGAAGTAATCACCATACCCCTGCATATAAAGTCGTGATGGGCATTGTTTTCAACAGATCTTCCAATAACAATAAACGATCATGGATAAAAACAATCAGTCGCCGACCAGCGCCCAAAGTGCTAACACCTCAAAACGTGCTACTTTTGAAGAATTTGGGTCTCATAGTGCGTGGCGAAAGCGTGTCAAAAATTATTTAGTCTGTGCTCTGTGCATCTGTTGTGTGAAATGGAAGAAGAAATTGTAAACATTCAGGCGCCCGTGGTCTTTGATGAATCCATCGTCCATTGTGAGATTCACGCTCATCAGCCATACGCATCGTCAACCTTCAATAACAGCGATGAAGTCTCTATTGCCATCCAACATCAAGACCTCTCCATCCTACCAAGCAAGAGTTTGCTACACATATGTGGAAAATTATCCAAGCGTGATGGGGCGCCAACCACTGCTACAAGTTTCGTCAACAATGCCATTTGTCATGTGTTTGAGGAAGTGCGATATGAGTTGAATGCCATAGAAATCGATCGTAATAAGAATGTCGGCATTACGAGTGTAATTAAGGGATATTCATCTCTCTCATCGGCCAAAAGTTCTATGCTCGAGAACACTGGATGGCTCGATGTCGAAGAGACCAAGCAGATTGTAGATGTATCGGGAAACTTTGATGTCTGTATACCGCTCAGCATGCTCCTCGGATTTGCCGAAGATTATCGGAAAATTGTCGTAAATGCCAAGCACGAGTTGATTCTCACGAGATCAAAGACCGACGACAATGACATTGTACAAACAGCGCCCGAAGACTACAAACTCGCATTGCATAAAATAGAATGGCTCGTGCCGTATGTGACAGTCTCGGATCAGCGAAAAATTCAACTGTTAAAGTTTCTCGCCAAAGACGCTCCAATCTCCATGAGTTTCCGAACATGGGAACTGTATGAATATCCATTGCTGCCTGCCACCTCCAAGCACGTGTGGTCCGTGAAAACTTCGAATCAGCTGGAGAAGCCACGATATGTCATACTCGCGCTGCAGACGGGACGGAAAAATAAGAAACAACACAATGCTAGCCACTTTGATCATTGTAACCTGAGCGACGTCAAGCTATATCTCAACTCGCAATGTTATCCATATGGAAATTTGAATTTGAACATTGATCAAAATCAATATGCTCTTCTCTACGAGATGTATGCGAATTTTCAACCGACCTATTACAACAAAGAGGCTGAACCATGGCTGAGCAGGGTGGAATTTTAAGAAAAAGCGCCCCTCGTTGTCATTGACTGCTCAAAACAAAACGATTCGCTCAAGTCCGGCCCTGTTGACGTGCGCCTTGAGTTTGAATTGAAGAACAATATTCCGCCACAAACTTCAGCGTACTGTATGATCCTCCATGATCGTATTGTCGAGTACAATCCAATCAGTGGTGGAGTTAAAAAATTGGTATAAAATCATGTCGATGATTCGCGTCCACTTCAGTCAACATGGAGCTTATCGTCGATGTGCAGGGCTTCAAGAGACCCATCAACGAATTTGTCCTAAAGGAGATGTCCATCGTCAAACTCCATGAGAAGAACGCTGAACCGCTGACATTCTTCTTCGATGCACCATTCGCCTGGGACGCTTTACCGGCCAAGTACAAAATGACAAACAAGTGGCTGGAATGCAATTTCCATGGAATACGATGGGATCACAGCGGCATACCATACGAGGCAGCTAGAACGACAATTTGAGAAATCTTGGAAGGAGCTCCTACGATCTATGCCAAGGGATTCGAGAAGTGCTCATGGCTATCGAGATTCACGGATTCAGCAACAAAAGTCATCGATCTGGAGACTCTGGACTGTCCATCGCTGCAGAAGTTGCCGAAAATCGCAAACGATAAATGTCCCCATCATTCCTTCAATACAAAATACAATTGCGCCAAAGCGAATGTAAAGTCGTTGAAAAGCTGGCTCTCTGTGTACGAAGCGTGAGCGAGGGATTTTTTTTAAACGAATAAAAACATTTGAACAAATATCGTTCTCCATTTATTTCCTATATCTACGGCGAATACAGTTTGACGACAATTTTTTTTACATTATATTCGATGAAAAAGTTTTTTTTTGTACATTTCTACATAGCACTAAGCGTTGAAAAATCTACGATGATGACTATGATGCAAACAGTCGTTGCACTCTACGATGGTGACGATACCAGCCGCCGCTGAACTCGTTGTTTCCACCAGGCCTTCACGAGCGTTCTTTTCCACCATACTCAGACTCGAACGTTGAAAACTCTACGATGATGATGACTGTGATGCAAACAGTCCTTGCACTCTACGATGGTGATGATGCTGGCTGCTGTTGAACTCGTTGTTTCCACCGGGCCTTCACGAGCGTTCTTTTCCACCATACTCAGTCTCGATGGAACTCGACGCTGTTGTATTTTCCACCAATGTACTTCATGTAAAGTTGACCGTTGCGCGCCAGTTGCAGCATACTCTCGAACATTGTCGGATCTTGGTCGAAGGCCTTCACAAGACGCGCTGGTAAGAAGACGGAGAACTTATCTGCGATGTCTGCGATGTAGCGTTTCCCAAATTTGGTTTGTACGGCCCTTATGTCGGAGATTAGTCGTTCCGACTTAACGGAGAGTTCTGACAGCTTCTTCGTTGGGAGGAATTCTGCCATCCGGCCGACTTTGTTGATACTCGAGAGATCCATTTTCCCCGCACTTTTAAAGTTCTTTTTAGATGTTGATGGTGCAGTGGAATCGTGCAGTCTGAGCGTGGTGAACCAAATTATAAGCTCCCTCGTAAGCCTCCCACTCAAATTTTCAACCCCCCCCCCTTCCAATCGTGAAAAACAGATTTGAACACGTTCGAAGAACCGTGGGAATCCCCCACCCCGTATTGCGTATTTTTCTACGAATTCAGTTACATAAATTGACGCGCTTTAGGCAATCATTGCCGTACAAATCCTGATGTAATGACATACGATACGGATCAAATTTGCGTTGATTCTTAATACAGATCGCTGACTAATTCCACTCTCTCTTTCCATTGGTCTGCTGTTGGCATGTGGATTTAGTGCAGCAAAAGCTAAAATAGCAGCCGCATTATTTTCATTAACAATCGGTCGACGTTCGACTCGTGTTTGTTTCACTGTACCGAAGCGACAGAAACGGTCAGCTAATCGCTTAAAAGCCATGTGCGATTTTTGTTGCCTATCCGGATAACTAGCCGCATACAAATCTTGGGCGTTTCTGTAATGTTTACGGCATTCCCCCAGCACCATCAGCATATCAAAAGATTCTTGAAAATCGTTCATTTTGCGATCCGATGTAGCACATTAGAAGGTAATGCGTGACTAACTGATATGTCAACAGAAAATGCGTACTTGCTGCCGATAAGAAACATTGGTATCGTAAGAAATGAATACAGCGATCAAACAAGTGTTTACAAATCGGGGGTCATCATTTCGAGCATCTTCTGTAGGTAGACCCAAACCAAGGTTAGTGAATCCTTTGAAAGTGATTATTCCGATGTTTTTCGATTTTTCCACTATTTTCATACTTTGCGTGACTAGAATGACCTTGTGTTGTAGGTTTCTGAATTCGTCTTAAAATCGGTAATAATGTCGTCGAAAAAAATGCATGGTTCCATTTTAAAATGTGGAGTTGACCTTGACGTAGTTTCAGCGCTTCCACTGATGAAAAATAGGATGGTCCAGTATGACGGCCTTCGTGAACACTGAAACTTTTGTCTGAAACATTTTTGAGTATGATCATCAGTTTGAGTGCTATTGCTCTGTAACACTTTATGTGCCTCACCCTGAATATACCCTACCGGTCAAAAGTTTGGATATACCAGTCGATATTTCTTGCCGAACTTGAAATTGGATAACTCTGCCAAAAGAAAAAGATATTCGAATTTCCAGAGCGGCTTTTCAGAAAGGGTGAATCAGGGTTTAGTGTGCTTTAAGAAAAAAAAAATTACGATTTTTTTTCGACCCGGTACGCACATTGGTACGTGACCGTTTTTAGGCCTTTTTTCGACCATCGCGAATGAGGCACATAATTTAAGGAATTTTTTTTATCTATGAAAATATTGAAAGGGAAGATAGAAGCTCCATCTTCCTCTTTGTAAAAATTTTTTGCGATTTTTTTTCGTAAAGTTATTTTATTTTTGGCTAACAACGATAAATTTTGAAAAATTCAAAATAAGTCAAGAACGATATGGTTCAATAGAAAATGTCAAAGATGCAAAAAGATGCGTATGTTTATACTGGATCGCCTGAAATTTTGTCAGAATTTTTCTTTGAAATTTTTTTATATGTTTGCTCGACACTCTCACAAGATTTTTTTTTCAGGTCGATAAAATGCTTTGAGTCACTCACCTCATCTAGACGAGTTCTTCGTCGAAAAAGCCGCCTTTGGCTTTGAGCATCACGTTCACGACTCGTGGCATCCGTTCGATTAATTTATCGATTTGGTCTTTGTTAAGGCTCGACCATGCAGCCTGTAAATTTTTCCAGAGTTCCCCCGTAGAAGATGAACAATACTTTCTGATTTTCCGATCAAGCTCTTCCCACAGAAGCTCGATCGGATTGAGGTCCGGTGATTGTGGTGGTCAAACCTTGTAATGATCCCAGTCTTTTTTGGTTTCCAGATATCCTCTGCAGAGTCTGGAGCTGTGCTTCGGATGGTTGTCCTTCGCATGATGAAACCACGCCCAATGATTTGGAGACCGGATGGAAGAGCGTGTTGAACTAGATTTTTTCATATATTCTTCTTTTCTCATGATTCCTTCGGCTTTGATTAAGTCTCCGGTACCATGACCCGAAAAACAACCCCACACCATCACAGAGCGACCCCCATGTTTCACGATGGGCACAAAACATTGGGGTGCCATTTTTCTGCGGGATTCCTTCTCACGAACACTCGTCGACCAGATCCAAACACGATGAATTTTGATTCGTCGGTCCATGAAACATTTTTGCACTGAGCTACCGTCCATTTTCAATGTTTTAAAGCCCACTGGTATCGTTTTTTTTTATTAACAAGGCGCAGCAGTGGTTTTTTTGCCGCGACACAGCCTCGGAGTCCAGAATTGAACAGCCGACGTTTTACTGTCGCCAGTGATACCGGGGTTTCGTTGGATTGACTGTATTCTGCTCGAATTTCCTAATCGCAACGGACAAGTGGAAAACCGAATGGCAACGGACGAGTGGAAAAACGAATCGCAACGGACAAGTGGCAAAACGAATCGCAACAAAATTTTAACTTGAAGTTTTACGGGCAGGTTTTCAAATTGGACAAGTACATTAACAATCTACCCGTAAAACTTCAAGTTAAAATTTTGTTGCGATTCGTTTTGCTACTTGTCCGTTGCGATTCGTTTTTCCACTTGTCCGTTGCCATTCGTTTTCCACTTGTCCGTTGCGATTCGTTTTTCCACTTGTCCGTTGAAGTTTCACTTCTACTATGTGTCCCAGCACACATTTCAATTTTTTCGTAGGTTTACTGCAAATTATGATGTGGTTAGGTTAGGTACATTTTAATGAATGAATTTTTTATTTAATCATTTTATTTTATCAAACAAAAAAACTGAATTCAATCCGGAACCAAAAAAAAACATCCATAGTCTACTCTAAAAGTTATTAATTTGTTTCCTCAAGAAACTCTCTAATTATTTATTTATTAATACGTTTTTTACACAGACCGCAAGTAGAGGCAATGATGCCCAGCTACGTGGAGAGCGGAAGTAAGAAAACAACAGCTGAGCACACGCCGCCGGGACTCTAGCGGAGACATATTACATGTAAAGCACCTGTTCAGCTGTCCCCCCTATCGCCGCTCTCCGCGCGGCTGCGGATTATATCCATCTAATACAGCCGTTGCCCTCTCGCCGCCGCCGCCAGCCTTTCTCTCCCTCCGCCGCTGCCGCCTCTCGCCGCGCGATATATCGTCTACCCCCTCCACGCGGCCGTAACGCTTTTTCGTGACAGAAAAAATCCTAATGCCCCCCGTCTATATAAAAGTTTCACTTCAAAAAATTCTAGTTCAACACGCTCTTCCATCCGGTCTCCGAATCATTGGGCGTGGTTTCATCATGCAGCAGGACGATTCGAATCACAGCTGCAGCCTCTGCAGATGATATCTGGAAACCAAAGAAAAGACTGGGATCATTACAAATATGGTTTGGCCACCACAATCAGCGGACCTCAATCCGATCGAGCTCCCGTGGGAAGAGCTTGATCGGAAAATCAGAAAATATTGTCCATCTTCTACGAAGGATCCCTGGAAAAATTTACAGGCTGCCTGGTCGAGTCTCAACGAAGACCAAATCGATAAATTAATCGAACGGATGCCACGAGTCGTGAATGCGGTGCTCAAAGCCAAAGGCGACTTTTTCGACGAAGAACTCATCTAGATGAGGCGAGTGACTTAAAGCATTGTATCAATCTGAACAAAAAAAATCTTACTCGAGTTTGAGCAAAAATATTTTTAAAAAATTCAAAGAAAAATTCTGAAAAAAATTCCGGCGATCCAGTACGAAAATACGCAACTTTTTGCATCTCCGACATTTTCTCTTAAACCCTATCTTTCTCGAGTTATTTTGAATTTTTCAAAATTTATCTTTTTTAGCCAAAAGGAAAATAACTTCACGAAAGAAAATCGCAGAAAAATTTTAAAAAGAGGAAGATGGAGCTTCGGTCTTCCCTTTCAAGTTTTTCATAGTTAAAAAAAAATCCTTAAATTATGCGCCTGATTCGCGATGGTCGAAAAAAGGCCTAAAAACGGTGACGTACCAAAGTGCGTACCGGGTCGAAAAAAAATCGTAAAAAATATTTTAAAAGAGCAAACTGATGCCTGATTCACCCTTTTTGAAACGCCGCTTTGCAAATTCGAATATCTTTTTTTTGGCAGAGTTGTCCAACTTCAAGTGCGGCAAGAAATATCGACTGGTGTGTCCAAAATTTTGAGCGGTGGTGTATATATATTAGGGTGGTTTTTCTTTGGGGTCAAAATTAATTTTACCCTTTCCGCCCCCTAAATCGGTTCGAAATACGTAAAAAGTAACGCTGTAATTTTTTCAGATTTTTGAAAAAATGTTTAACTCTTGACCAAGGGGGTGGCAGTTTTCCATTTAAAATACATGGGGTTTTCCTGCATTTGCAGTCACTATTTTACTGTGGGCCTAAATATGTTTGTAAAATCTTGAAATTTTTAGAAATTAGTTTACAAGCATGTTGCTACATGGGAGAAAATTTGCAAAACCCCCACCCTCAAAATGTTGTATAACATCACCATAATAATTATAATTTTTTATTTATTTTTTTATAATTTTTTTTTATTTTGCTACCTCGTTTTTTTATAAATGTACTTAAAATAGAATAATTTTCTATACGAGTTACAAATTCTTAAGTATTGTCTCCTTTTATGCGTCTGGATGATTTTTTCGATATTCTCTTACAAATTATAAAATGAACTGTTTTTGTTGTTCGTTCCATGTGAGTATTTCATTGTAATCGGTGAACACACATACGAAACACTCGTAAAATAGATTTAATTGTGAAGTTTTTAAATATATTTCATTTTTATTGTTAAAGTGGATCCTTACATTCATTTATCTACGCGAAACTAGTTGTAGGCGATTAAGTTCAACTGCAACACGTACCGTTTGATTTCGCCACAACATCGCGCACGTGAATTTACAACTCCCGTGGATTTTATTAAATAATCGCGTGATCTACCGTAAACTTACTGTTCAATTAATATCCAATTAATTGGCTGTAAATTCACGATGTACAACTGCGTCGTATCGTGGCTCGAGTTTCGCACATCTTCCGACGGCACTATCGCGCGGGGCTCTCCGGGACCCATTCGCGAGCAGTGCCTGTCCTTCTCGCTCGTCCACGACGCGACGCCGGAGGCATCCATATTGTTTTTTCGCCGGTTACGAACTGCACACGCGCAACAAGTGGTCGCATATTTTTCGCGGGTTTTTACTCACAGTGCAATCTCATTATCGGTCGGAAAATAATTCATATTCTCGCTGCTTAATAATTCACTCAATTATACAATTGTTCGGTGCTATCTCAATTGATAGAGCCAATGTATTAACTCGCAGAATAAACTCTCATCTATTCGACTCTCGAAATCGCTATATCGCGCTCACTCTCATTGAATCTCTCGTACATTCGACATATCGAATAGGATACTCTCATGGGATAAAACTCTTTCGTGTCATATCGGTCTCAATTCACGACGAACTATCACTGTACGATAAATCATCCATGGCACGTCTATCTGTGTAAATATCAGAAATAAAAACTAACTAGCGTACGAATGTGTTCACGGTAATTTCACCCGTCACCATCCTCGTAAATAAACACTAACTAACTTGTAGCGGCATGTGCCCTAACCTCATTTCGTAATGACTGTACAGCTATATATGTCATGATCTACTCCAAAATATTTTTTTACTCGGCGACCTCGATACTCAGATCTATGGAAATAAGTTGCCATAAAAAAAACAAGTGCGAAAAGTTCGTTTTTCAATATTCGAGACGTGAAATTAAATACACGGGACAGTGCAAGATTAGTCATAAGAGAAGTGAAGGTTTTTCGGGACAAAGCGCGATTGCCGTTTCAAAACAAGTCTCTTTGTATAGACAAACTGTTGGCTTTCCATCAGGAATGGACAGATTTGCAAAGACACAAGACAAGAGCTTCAAATCGTGAAAAAGAACAACGTTTTTCTTCTCAACTGAATAATGTATTTGGTATTGCTCATGGAAATGTTCTCGAAGAAGTTGATGAAACAAGAAGGATGTTTCTTGAAAATCCCCATGTGCGAATGCCGGTATTGCGCCAGAGTTACCAATACGGCCCAGAGTTGTGCAAGTCCTGGCGACCGACTCTCAGTTGGCAGTACTGCCCCAGTATTGGAAACCGAACGTATCAGTACCGTCCCAGTCTGGGTTACTGAGTCTTGGCTGAAGTACTAGCCCAGTAATAGTAAACTATTTTATCAGTACGGTGCCAGTCCTGGTTACCAAGTATGGTTGAGTCTCGGCTGGAAGTACTACGCCAGCACTGGCAACTGAACGTATCAGTGCCGTGCCCGTCTTAGCTACCCAGTCTTGGGTGAAGTGCTATCCCAGTATTGGTAAGCAATTTCATCAGTGCGGTGCCAGTCCTGGTAACCATAGCTGGTTGGATGTACTGCCCTAGCACTGGCAACTGAAAGTATCAGTATCGTGCCGGTCTCGGTTATCGGTTCTTGGGTTAAGTACTGTCCTAGTATTGATAAACAATTTTATTAGTACAGTGTCAGTCTTGGCAACCAAGGTTGGTTGAGTCTCGGCTGGAAGTGCTGCCTCAGCATTGGCAACAGTACCATGTCAGCCTTGGTCACCGAGTCTTGGGTTAAGTACCGCCCCGGTATTGGTAAACAATTTTATTAGTTCAGTGCCAGTCTTAGGAACCAAGGTTGGTTCAGTCTCGGCTGGAAATGCTGCCCCAGCATTGGCAACAGTACCATGCCAGCCTTGATCACCGAGTCTTGGGTTAAGTACCGCCCCGGTATTGGTAAACAATTTTATTAGTTCAGTGCCAGTCTTAGTAACCAAGGTTGATTCAGTCTCGGCTGGAAGTACTGCCCCAGCATTGGCAACAGTACCATGCCAGTGTTGGTCACCGAGTCTTGGGTTAAGTACTGTCCCAGTATTGATAAACAATTTTATTAGTACAGTGCCAGTCTTAGTAAGCAAGGTTGGTTGAGTCTCAGCTGGAAGTAGTCCCCCTGCATCGGCAACAGTACCATGCCAGTGTTGGTCACCGAGTCTTGGGTTAAGTACTGTCCCAGTATTGATAAACAATTTTATTAGTACAGTGCCAGTCTTAGTAAGCAAGGTTGGTTGAGTCTCGGCTGGAAGTAGTCCTCCGGCATTGGCAACAGTACCATGCCAGCCTTAGTTACCGCGTCTTCGGTTAAGTACTGCCCCAGTATTAGTAAACAATTTTATTAGTACAGTGTCAGTCATGGTAACAAAGGTTGGGTGGGTCTTGGTTGGAAGTATTGCCCCAGCAGTGGCAACATTACCATTCCAGTCTTGGTTAACGAGTTTTCGGTTTAGTGCTGCCTCGGTATTGACAGACAATTTTATTAGTACGGTGCCAGTCCAAAAAATACGGATTGAATGAAAAATGTAAGTTTTGCTTCCTTATAGAGAAACTTTGTGACGATCAAAACATTTTTTTTCAGTTTTCTATATCAACGTCCTCAAAATGTCCCAAAACCTCGAAAAATCATATTCAGAAACAATGTCTACATGCATGTGCGTCTGTGTGCGTATGCGCGCGCATCTACGTTCTGGCACTGTAAAATTATAGCGTCTGTAACTCGAGAACGGTTTGGGTTGAAGGGCTCCTGTGTCGCTCAGATGTTAATCTATACAATCTCTTTATTCCCTGCAAATTTTGTCGAGAGAACTAAAAAATTACAAATTTAACGGCATTTTTTAATAAAAAAATGTCTGTGTGCACGTTAATTTTCTAAAAATTTCAGAATTTTGTAAATTTTTTTTTTACAAATAGAGTATCATGAAAGGACGGCTGGTATTGAATTTAGGAATGATCGGTCGAATGGTCTAAATTTTATGAATTTTGGACACTTTCGAAATATGTCAAACCGCTCTAATTTTTGCATATATCAAGATACTGTGGTAATTTTTTTTACACAAAGTATTGTAAAAGTAAAGTTGCTATAAAATTTGGAGAGAATCCCGAACCATTACAGACTCCCCTGGAATCTTCTGTATCCTTACGGATATCCATAAATTGGCTAAGTAGACGATGTCATTTTATTTCACTATTTCGCGTGTTCGTTCTGAACGTACGCCGCGACGGGCTCTCGTGCCATCTTGCGTCGAGGCAGACATTGTTATGCCTCGACGCGATGCGTGTGTGTCAGTGGTCATTCGCTACGTCGGGCGCACACGGTTGAAGATTGTTTTCTTCCCGCATGCTGTCCCTCCGCGGCAAGTATACACTTCGTGTGGGTATATGCACCTATATACCCACACGCTGATCCACGCTCAGCGTCAACAAAGAATTAGGATTTCTTTGGCAGCGTTGAGCATTAGTCTTTCTCGTGCCGTCTACGTGTGAACTTGTTTCAATCCCCAAGTGCTTTTCATCTATTCCCATTCGTTTTTATACAGTACACTTTTTCTATTATTATAAATTAATTTTTCTCGTCCTCAAACGAATTCGAGTGCTCTATGTGTGCTATAAAAATTCGAACGTTCTATAAGGTGAACCAGGTAAGATATACAAAGAATTTTTCTTTATACTTGTTTTTTTATTTTATTTTGTATTTTTTGTCTACTGCATGTTAAGGCATAATAAATAATTCATTTATTTTCTCTCCGTTCCTTACTTGCTGTGGGACTGCGCTATCTCTCTCTCTCTCTCTCTCTCTCTCTCCCTCTCTCTCTCTCTCTCTCTCTCTCTCGCTCTCTCTCTCTCTCGCTCCCTGTCTCACTTATATTTTCTTTACTTATTCTATAATTTGTTTTGAAGAATTTGTTCAATTTGATCAGGGAGTCTCGGAGGACAAGGGGAAAGAAAACACTTTGGTAAATACAATGTTATTTACTTTGACCGAAATTATGTATGCTGAAGTAAAATTACAGAAGAGCATCTTAATTCATACTTAATACTCTGGAAGTGGCTATATTTTTCAATTCTTTTTAGATGGAGGTGATGAGATCCTTGGTGGGTTCACCGACCGACGGAAAAGGTGTTATCCGCAATGTGATCGCTGGCCTGATATCGAAGGCGGTGCAGGAAAAATACTCGGCCACGGGGAAACCAGGCGCGAACGGTATAACGAAAAAATCCTTCAGTGCGACAATAACGTACAAACGTATGAATGGTAAATATTTTTCAAATTTTTACTCATATAATTTTTAGAACTGGGTGCAATCAAATAAAATGTTTTCATTTCAGATATTTTTTTAGATACGATCGGGAAAAAAAACTACTGCGGCGGAAATATTTTCGACAACCAGCCGATGTTTATCTGATGCCGGTGAACGGGAACACGCCGCAACTCTGGCCCAATATTGGCAGCCGGTACTAGTCACCAATACTGTGCCAACGCTTGCCAAGCGGAGGACCGGTGTTATCATTTCGGAATTGGGCCAGTATTGTTTACACGATCTGACCCAATATTGGCATTCAGTATCCGGCCAGTACTGCCGTCAGTACTTAGCCAAGTTTCGAGTCTATACATGGGCATATACCGGCAAAGTACTGATTTACGGTTTGTCTCAAGACTGGCTACAATATCTGGCCCAAAACTGGGCACTTATTCTGAGCCAATACCCGTAAACGGTGTCGGGCCGATTCACGCCGCCATAACTTGGACCGGTGTTAACAAACCAATGTTGTCTCAATACTGATTCCGACTTGGGCAAGGCTTGGCCCTTAGGAGCCTGCCAGTATTAGCAGCTCTGGCATCAGTACTGAGACAAGATTAAGCCAAGTCCCCAGTCTATACACGGGCATGTACCGGCAAAGTACTGATTTAGGGTTTGTCTCAAGACTGGCAATGATATCTGGCCCAAAACTGGGCACTTATTCTGAGCCAATACCCGTAAACAGTGTCGGGCCGATTCACGCCGCCATAACTTGGACCGGTGTTAACAAACCAGCGTTGTCCCAATACCCATTCCGACTTGGGCAAGGCTTGGCCCTCGTCCAAGTACCAGGTGCCTGCCAGTATTGGCAGCTCTGGCACCAGTACAGTGCCAATACCAAGCCAGTTTGCAATACGTACATGGGTCAAAGGCGAAATGGTCGCGTTGGATATATCAACAATGTCGAAGGATTTTTCGAAAGAATGGAAAAAGAAGAGGAAAGGCGAAACGAAATTATATGTAAAAGGCAATCCAAAAGTCGAATGGACATTGATTTTATAGGTAAGGGATGACTTTTTTAATAATATTATTTAATAATTTTACGTTATATCAAAACAAGATGGTCTTTGTGGATTCGGCTTCGATCCGGCCAGTGAAGGTTATTCCAAAGTCAGCAATGGAAATAGAGGATGTTTTTACGTTTCGGCCCTCTAGTTAGGGTCCTCTTCAGAACTTTCTCTCAAACCGTCGTTAACCACACAACTCAACATGTAGAGAAAAAAATTGTAAATTTCGAGTTTTTTGTTCATCTTGGAAGAAAAACAAAGTTTTTAAAAAACTAGCTCAATAGACATGAAAAATCGCCGATAAACGATAACATTCTATTGATTGACGATTTTCTCACCTAACATTATTTACACCTATAAATAACGGTCTTCGAAACAACCTTCCTAGTATCAGCAAAAATTCGAGATATCAACAACATCGAGAAAAATAAAAAATTCTGAAGAGGACCCTAACTAGAGGGCCGAAACATAAAAACATCCTCTATTTCCATTGCTGACTTTGGAATAACCTTCACTGGCCGGATCGAAACCGAATCCACAAAGACCATCTTGTCATCCACACGGCCGCACACATCTCTGATTCAATTATATCAAAACAATTATAATTTGTTATAGACAATTTTGTGGAACTATCGTCAAGTGAAGAAGATCCTACCCATGTAGAAACTCCAATATTCAGCCGATGGTGGACAGTCTGCCGAGACTTGGCCCAGTCATGGCAGCCAAGCTTCGATATTCTAGACTTTCCCAAACGTTGGCACATCAATGGCACAGAACAGACCCAACTGTTGTTTGAAGGTTCTAATAACCAACATTACTGATGCTGCACCAGTTAACGGGCCATCGCAGCCCAGGCATAATTCGACTATAGATTCAGCTTCGGCTATATCATTACAGAAAACATGCGGCGATCGTTGGCCTAGGTTCGGCCGAACGCTAGGACGATCGTCGACACCCAACCTTTTTTCCGTCAATTAGGAATGTCAATTAGACCATGGGCTGGAATAATGCCGACGATAAAGTTGTGTTTCTCATTAACGGAAAAAAGGTTGGGTGTCGACAATCGTCCTAACGCTCGGCTGAGCCTAGGCCAATGGTTGGCGCATGTTTTCTGTAATGATATAGCCGAAGCTGAATCTATAGTCGAATTATGCCCGGGCTGCGTTGGCCCATTAAATGGTGCAGCATCAGTAATGTTGGTTCTTAGAACCTTCAAACAACAGTTGGGTCTGTTCTGTGACATCGACGTGCCAACGTTTGGGCAGGTCTAGAAGATCGAAGCTTCCACTACTGGGCCAAGTCTCAGCCGATAGTCCACTCTCGGCCGAGTATTGGATTTTCTACATGGGCGGCTGAGACTTGGCCCAGTAATGGCTGCCAAGCTTCGATATTGTAGACTTTCCCAAACGTTGGCCCATCGATGGCACAGAACAGACCCAACTGTTGTTTGAAGGTTCTAAGAACCAACATTACTGGTGATGCACCAGTTAATTATAGATTCAGCTTCTCTATATCATTACAGAAAACATGCGCAAATCATTGGCCTAGGCTCGGCCGAACGATAGGACGATCGTCGACACCCAACATTTTTTCCGTCAATTAAGAATGGTAATTAAACCATGGGCCAGAATAACGCCGACGATAAACTTGTGTTTCTCATTAACGGAAAAAAGGTTGCGTGTCGACAATCGTCCTAACGTTCAGCCGGGCCTCGGTCAGCGGTTAGCGCATGTTTTCTGTAATGATATAGCCGAAGCTGAAACTATAGTCGAATTACGCCCGGGCTGCGTTGGCCCGTTAAAGGGTGCAGCATCAGTAATGTTGGTTCTTAGAACCTTCAAACAACAGTTGGATCTGTTCTGTGCCAGCGACGTGCCAACGTTTGGGAAAGTCTGCAATATCGAAGCTTGGCTTCCATTACTAAAGAATCTTCGCCACTAACACCAACCCGACGCTTCGGCTTTTCGAAATTTCGCGATCGTTGAGATTCTCGAACAGTCGGTCAAAAACATCGAAATTTTTTTTTTCGACGTTTCAACAGTCCAACAGTTGAAAACATTCGGTTGTTCCACTATCTACAAAATTAAAATAAACTCGAAATATTTTTAATTATCAAGAGACGCGGCAGCGTCACGACGCCAAGCAATAAAAAATATAAAAATTCGACGCCACTGATCGATGCCACCGATCTCGACGCCACTGACCGACTTACGAACACGCCGCGACTTTTTATACGCAGCGCCCCCCTATCTCGTACCGCCGCCGCGCCGGGCAGTGGCGTTGATCGGAACCTCGGCAGTTTGTCGCGTTAGATTAATTTACATCGTTCTTCTACACTTGAAGTTTCTCGGCGTCTCCGAAGAGCAACATTGACGAAAATTAACGAGTAAGTTTGCTCACGGTGAAAGCGAGACTCGAAAAGTGTTTCTGTTTTGTTCTTACCGACGACGATGCAAAGTGTCGCTTCGACGCGACGACGGCGGCACGCGAAGTTCACGAATTCTTTGACATCGATGGAATTTTCCCGTACCCGCGATCATATGGATATTATCGTGTATCCTCGAATTTTGATAGCACGATCGTATCGCTGGAATTTATATTGACGTAAGAATAAAAAATATGGCCTGCCTCATAACCTCAATTTACGTACTGTGTCATTTGCCATGATCTTCCCTCGCATTGCTTTCCCGCTTGCTGTGTCAAAGAGTCAACGCCTCCGATGTAAAAAACTCAAGATTATTTGCTCTTCGCAGGAATACCTCGGTACGTATTCGTGAAAAAATCGCAGATAGCATATTTTCCGATGATCCGTAGCCATTGTCATTCCCCTCAAAATCCTCGATTCCCTGAGCGGTGTGCGACCAAAATGAGGAACGAAAGTTCAACACCAGCTTCACCCTGATGACCGAGCGTATCATTGGTAGAGGGTACAGAGATTGTACCCTACGGTGTACCTGTACGGTAATATACCACTACGCGCAAATGTACGATAATAAAACATAATTATACTGAAGCTTACATCGTTGGAACACAGTGAAAGTTTCGCAGCCCATTTTTTTGGGCACGAATAGCTCTTCAACACCACTCAAACTATTTGCACGATCCTAATTGGAGATCTTTAGACTAAATATGTGAAAAAAGGTTTTGGATGATAATAAAGATGAGGAAATAAAGAAATGGAAAAGAATTTCCGTTATACTCCAACGATGCAAACTTCAACATCGTAAAACATACCGGTACTGTATCCTCACCATACTAATACTGATACCGATACCATATGCACACACGTGGTGGGTACGGTACCTGGGCTGTCATGTAAGAACCAGAACCAATGTAGCATCGGATTTACCATTTAGATGGACCATCGGATTTATCCAGGTCAGTAAGTACGTACTACCGAGTATGAGAGACGACATCAATCATCGAGGCTACAGTATACAGTCCCAGTGTCGCGAGGATATCACTGCTGTCTCCAATCTCTCCGAGAGCACCAGCGAGACTGACCTTAAGGAACTCGTCGAACCCTTCGGCTTCATTCAGAAACAATATCTCGCCAAGGATCGTACCACCAATCTGGGCAAGGCCTTTCCTTTACGTATGTACAATTCAAAAAGAAAGCCGAGTATGCTCGGGCCTTCTTGCGTCTCAATGGTTACGGCTACCATCATCTCATACTCAGCGTCGACTGGTCCAAACCTCCGGCCAAACAGAATTAAATGGTCAACGGTTGAAACGCGTTGAGGTAGAACGAGCGTGTGCACTTGATTTCTATAGATTTTGTTCAAATTTTAACCAGACATTGTTTGTATTATTATGCATGTTTCAGTGAAATTTTGCAGGGTTAAAAGTTGCCATTTAAAAACCCATTATCTCCCAATATGAATAATCAACTGTTGTGAAACTTCACTTAAATATGTATAATGATATGAACAATGTCTGGTTAAAATTTGAACAAAATCGATAGAAATCAAGAGCACGCGCTCGTTTTACGATAAGGGCTTACACCACTGTAAACGTCAAAAATTGAGTGATATTTCGCGATTTTTTTTGTTAGAAGGACAAACAAGAGAATACAAATATTCAAGGATGATATAAGTGATATCGCTGGGGCGCTGGCGAGGCATGTTGAGTTTAAGACGCTCTGCGGCATGCAGTATGGTTGACGCGTTTGATTTTAGAAAAAAATTAAAAAATTTCTATTAATTTACACGAGTATAGCTAGAGAAATACATAGAGGATTGTAAAAATATTATTTTTTGTGTAATTGGCAAGCGTTTAACCAAAAACTTAATTTTCGACGGAAAAAAGGACAATCAACCTTCAAGTTAATAACCTATGTTATAATTAACTCATAGAAAATCCCGTACGTATTTCTCTTTGCGATGTTATTTTGAAGATGTACTCAAAATTTGGTGTAAATAGAATGAAAATTGTTGGAGTTATGCTGCGTGCCGTTTAAAAAAATTGAGTTTCGAGGAAAACGGTCGTTGTCTTGCACACGGGCCAGCCACTGCTACCGCAAACCCACACAGGCCTGCGAACCTTGTTTTACAGGTACCAATGTTTTTTCCCCTTATTCGAGATGGTTCAAAGTATCTCTTAAGTCAAGTAAAAAAATCAATTAAAAAAAATTCTACAGTGGTGTGACCTCTTAGATCGGCGTACACGGTGACGATTGTTCGTTGCGTCTCTTTGAACGAGCCCTCCCCCCCCGCCCCTCTTTTATCTTCGCAAGGTTCGTCCGCTCACTGCTGCGAGCTTGAATCTCCTATTCGCCAATAAAATTCAAAAAGAGGACAAGACAATGATTGCCCAAGAATCAAGTGGTTTTTATTCGAACCCAATAATCCTATTATTTTTTCTGATTTACCTACGGTCATTCGGATGAACTTCCGAAATTGAAACGCGTCATCTATTGCTAACTCATGTTGAAGATTATTTGAAAAAGTAAAAAAAAAACGCCAAGCAAAGAAAATTCTTTCGAAAACATCGCTTGTTTTACCATGTTAAAAATTCTGATTTACCTTAGAATATTTATTATTTTTATTTAAACAAAGGTTTTATTATATATTTTGAATTTAAATGTACAAAAAAGTGAA
Organism: Ophion slaviceki; assembly: GCA_944452715.1. Lineage (NCBI taxonomy): Eukaryota > Metazoa > Arthropoda > Insecta > Hymenoptera > Ichneumonidae > Ophion > Ophion slaviceki. The sequence continues at coordinate 35,302,373 of OX101785.1, read as the reverse complement.
AGAACTTTTTATAAAATAGCCAAGCAAGTTTACTAAAAATTTTGTAAACAAAATTGTTAAACCTTAGGGATGATATTTTGCATATTATTTTATTTTTACTTTGCAAAATCATCTTACTGTTGTCACATAAAATTGGTGTCGCCATTATATATTGGGAGAACAAATAAGTGACCGCCGTTTGACAAAAGATGGCCCCACCCGGAGGTTATGGTTGAAATTGTCAGATGTAAAACGTTATATCGTAAGGTTGGACATCTGGCAAGACCATAACCTTAAAATATTAGCCATTTTGTATCAGCATCACCTAATTTTTTTGTTGCGAAAATGTAAAGTTTTGGGTCGAATAAGCGGGACTCAATAATTTGATATGGGTTATTAAAGAAAAACTAATTTTTTGTCGCACCATATTTTGTAGTTTCCTTTATGCCATACTCGTTACTACACATTTATAATAAAAATGACTGTAACTATGACAACAAAGACTGATTAATGAATGTTTATAGTTATGATAAAGTTGGTTGGCGTTGTATGAACAGCTACGGATTCCATTCCTATTAGAATAAGAAAATTCAAATTTGAGTTCATTCAATTTTGTACTGATCCTTGAGAACCAAGGGTTCCTTTCCGCAACTGTACGGCCGCACTCAGAGTAAAGTGGAACCCTAGAAACTTTAACAAACAAGAAAAACGCCAAGTAGTAAAAAAAGACCCGTCGGAACATTATTGGCTTCTTCACTATATACAAAATTCTTCTTCACTTTGATATTTTTTTTCAAACCATGGTTTTTTATATTATTACTTTTTCCATTTGAACGGACAAAATAATTGAAATTACTTTTTATAAAAAGGCCAAGCAAGTTTCCTAGAAATAAAATCGCCGCTACAATCTTCGAGGATTAATGCTGGCCCGGATCTGGGTAGACTCATAATAAACCTATATCACAGTGATGTGATTTGCTAAGATTGGCCCAATGTATAGCCTAAGCTGGATAGAATGTCGACGGAACAATTTTACATAGATACTTCCATTTTGAATGCCACCATTCGATCATGTATGGGCTGTTATTCGGTAATGCCGGATGGTTAAATATCGTGTCTCAAATAGCATGCTAGCTCTATCCCAGTGCTCCGCCGAACCCCAATATAATCGAAGACACTTTCATGGCATGCATAATGTAAACATTTTTACATACATGGGCCCAGTTATAGTCCAGGCATCCTAGCCAATACTGAGCTGCCGAGTGTCAGCCAGGCGTCGTATTTCTATGCCTGGGCCAAGCATTTTTGCCGAGTGTTTGCCAAGCAAGCTCGATGCTCAATCAGCGCTGAGTCGATGTTCAATTTTGACATGGCCCCAGTCGCGGTCCAGGCATCGTAGCCAACACTTGGCTGCCGAGTGTCAGCCAGGCCTGGGCCAAGCATTTTTGCCAAGCGTCGACCAAGCAAGTTCGGTACTCAGCCAGCGCTGGGTCGATGGTCAATTTCGACGTGGGCCCAGTTGCGGTCCAGGCATCGAAGCCGACACTTGGCTGCCGAGTGTCAGCCAGGCGTCACATTTCCAGGCCTGGGCCAAGCATTTTTTCTGAGCGTCGGCCAAGCAAGTTCGGTACTCAGCCAGCCCTGGGTCGATGGTCAATTGCGACATGGGTACCTCCCAAACTCTGAGTCAAGGAAGTATCGGGACATACTCCAATATTTCTCTTGATAACGGCAGTGAAGGTGAAGCTGGGCCATCGGCGTGCAAAAAATCTCGAGGCAATGTCAATATATTCGATAACAAAGTCATTGCCGTGCTCGTTAGACGTGAAGTGAGTGATAGAGATGTAGTACATCTAGTTGCTGCAATAGCGGAAGCTCTGAACGTTCATCTACGATCCTTGACTCTCAACCGAACATCGATTCGATTATATCGACAGAAAGTGCGTGCAACAAGAGCTGATCAAATTAAAAAGGTTTTTCAAACCGAAACGTTGGACGCTCTCGTTTTACATTGGGACGGAAAAATATTAATGGATCTAACAAAACGGGCTATGGTTGATAGACTATCTGTTGTCGTTACAAATGGCAGCGTTGAAATGCTCCTTGGTGTACCAGCATTAGAAAACTGCAAAGGTGTAACCCAAGCAAATGCGATCCATATGTTCTAAGAGATTGAGGTCTTTGCGAATCAGTAAAGGCTCTTTGCTGTGACACAACGGCATCTAATTTGGGAAATAAGAACGGTGCAGCAATACTATTAGAGAACCTGGTGCAAACAAACCTTTTGTCCTTGCCTTGCAGACACCACATCTTCGAATTGGTGTTGCGCAGCGTATGTGAAATAAAATTGCCACTTACAACTGGGCCAAAGGTTCCACTCTTCAATAATTTCCGCGACGCTTGGAAAAAATGGACACAACCAGTAACAGAAGTGGAATCGAAGATGAAAACGTCAAAGGAATTTTGATACCTAACCACGTCGAAAGGATAAGATCATTTGCAGATAATGCATTGAAAAAGTTTCAACCGACAGACGATTACAAGGAGTTCCTGGAGTTGACCCTCCTTTTTAGTGGATCTGTCTCATCTACTAAGGTCACGTTCATTTACCCGGGAGCATTTCATCACATACGGTGGATGGCGAAAGCAATATGTTGCCTGAAAATGTTCATGTTTCGAGAACAGTATCCAATGATGGATGGGGAACGATTGGCGGTTCGAGACACATCGATATTTATCGTGATGCTATACGTTGAAGTATGGTTTACTGCTCCACTTGCGTCAGCAGCGCCAAATAACGATTTACAGTTTTTGAAAAACCTCTACAACTATAAGTCGATTGATCAAGAGGTCTCGAATGTCACTCTTAAAAAATTCAGGAACCACTTATGGTACCTGAATGCTGAGGCAGTTGCGATGTCATTTTTTGACGAAAATGTGTCATTTGATGTTAAGCGCAAGATGATTTTAGAATTGAATCCACACGAAGAAATCGATGAATTATTCCCCAAACAGATCCAGGTCAATTTGAAAGATATTGGTCGTTACTATGACAAAGAACAATTCCAAACCTTTTTCCAAAGGTTTGGAATTGATCACGAGTTTCTAAAGACTGATCCATCTGTTTGGAGTCAAATGAAAATTACGCAATCGGTTTGAAAATCACAAAACAATTAACAGTGATTAACGACGTCGCGGAAAGAGGTGTTCGACTGCTCATCGATTACAATGAAATACTCACGAGGAACGAACAACAAAAACAGTTCATTTTACAAATTGTAAGAGAATGTCGAAAAAATCATCCAGACGCAAAAAAGGAGACAATACTTAAGAATTTGTAACTCATTTAAAAAATTATTCTATTTAAAATACATTTATAAAAAAACGAGGAAGCAAAATTAATAAATAAAAAATATAATTATTATGGTGATGTTATACAACATTTTGAGGGTAGGGGTTTTGCAATTTTTTTTCATGTAGCAACATGCTTGTAAACTAATTTCTGAAAATTTCAAGATTTTGCAAACATACTTAGGCCCGCAGTAAAATAGTGACTGCAAACGCAGGAAAACCGCATGTATTTTAAATGAAAAACTTCAACCCCCGTGGTCAAGGGATAAACATTTTTTTAAAAATCTGAAAACATTCCAGCGTTACTTTTTACGTATTTTGAACCAATTTAGGGGGCGGAAAGGGTAAAATTAATTTTGACCCCAAATAAAGACCACCCTAATATATATTTACACATACTATATATTGTGACCGGTTTTTTGCCACGGGATCTGGTCTGGTTCCAGTCCGTGATATTCCCCACAAATCCGTTTTCCGCGATGAACTGGGCGCCAGCCACAAGATTTCTCGTGACGAAATTTGTAATTCGCTCGCAGAAAAGGCGCCCGTGTCACGGCTGTCTCCGATTCGTTCTACACGGCAGAGGGGGACGTAGGTTACGCGGCAAATTAATTGGGACTATAGCGGAATCTCTGTCGTATCACAATCGTCAAGTCGCTTTTATTTACGGGATGTTTACGAATGCATGAAGTGCGCGTGGCGGTTTTCGCGACAACCTAATGGCGGCTTAAGGGGTCGCTACCTCACTCTCACACATTCGACACCTTATGGCCAATTTTTTCACAACAAAAAAAATGTTCATCCGCTCGTTCACGCATGCAACATACACAAAAAAAGTCATTGCTCTGTCTCAATTATTTATCTCTACGGTAAACCCCTCGTGGCGGTTTCTACAAAATTCCCGGACAATCGGAAGAAATGTTGCGAGACCTTTTGATGTGATTTTCTCCTTCTATTTGAAATCTACTCCACTACGATTTCCGCCGCAACGATATCGCTCTACTCACACAAATATTTCAAACAATAAAAATTTAGCTAGCCCACGATCCCACATACAATTCACACGAACCGAGCGACGCGACCGTCCTTCCGGTTTTCTCTGCGAGACGACCTCCGGGATTTCCTCAATTTCGTCTGATGATTCAGGTAGCATCGATTTCTCGTCAGGCGTTGGCGAGGCAGGGCAGATAACACCTTCCCTCGATGACGGGTGAGAACAGAGTACTCCGCCCTGTTTTTAGATCGTCTTCTCGATCGCGGTTAACGCCGATTCGCCGGTTAATTCGAAATCGCAACGCTAACGGAGGTTGTACAGGTGGCGCTCGCCAGATGGTAAGGCTATCGCGCGGCTCTCCAATATTTTGTCTTTAATGTACCTCCGGGGCGATACACGGCGACGTTACCGTGAGTACGACGGTTTGGAGTGAGGCTTCGAGTCGGCAACCCGTCGCTGGACGTCGATCTGGAGGACGGACCTTTACATAGCCGACGTTCGATCTGCCCCGCCCTTTACTCGCCGTGACGATTCCAGCCAGTGCAGTCAGATCGCGCGTAAAAGTTATCCCCTCTCTAGTCTCTTACGCGCCCATCACATAATCATAGTAACGCGTGTCCGTGAGCGAGCGACGCTCGGACATCTTCGGAAAGAGCCGAGCGCGGTCGAAGTTTCCCGACCGCGCCTTTGGCAGCTACACCAATACATAGACACTGAGCACGTTCATGTGCGGCCAAGCCGAAACAAAGGCTTCGAGGGAAAAAGCAGTCTGTGCACGACTCGCGCGTGACGTCACCCGACGGCACGCGCGAAGCTTTTAGATGATTTCAATACTTGTAAAAAAAAAAATTGTATCGCGCACTCTGATCGCTTATTTTTTTAGTTTATACGTTAATTTAAATATAATAATAAATCTAAATTACAACTTATTTATCTTCTAAAAAATTGTTTACGCTTTACTCACACCCGTCCTTATGCCAAATAAATTATAATTCATAAAAGTAAGCGGAAATATATTTATATTCGTATTATTATATTAATTCTCATACTTTCATCAAGCGGTAAAGCATTATCTCCAAAAACAAGCCAATCATCCATCCGGCCGCGAATCGTAAGTACCAGAGAGTTCACATATTCTACAAGCGATGAGATGGTCTCGTTGGTAGCGTTCCTGGCTTCGGTCAGCAGGGGCCCCTAGTGCAAATTTTTCTCCAAATTTTTCATAATTTCTCATATTTTAGTCATATTTGAGATTTTCGGAGAAAAAATGATTCAAAACAGATTCAAGTACTGGTCTATTTCCCAAAAACACATTTTTTTTACTGAAAATTCATGATATTCGGAGAAAAGTTAAAGATGAAAAGAAATGAGATTTTTGTAAAAAATACTGATTATTATTTTTTATCCGGAAATTTCCCTTGTTCCTATTACCTGAGTGAACGGCTACGGAGATATTCGGAGAAAATGTAAACATGAAAAAAAAGAGATTTTCGTAAAAAAAACTTGTTATTATTTTTTTTTCCGGAACTTTTTCTTTTTCCTATTGAGTGAACGGCTGCGGAGATATTCGGAGAAAAGTTATAGATGAAAAAAATGAGATTTTCGTAAAAAAAATTTATTACATTTTTTTATTCCTCATAATTTCGAGAAATAATGAATTCCCGAAATTTTTGCAAACATTATTTTCCTTAAGGGGTAACACTACTGTAACGGCCTGCCACGAAGCGTTTTAGACAAATAATGCTTGGGGTAATTATTGAGCATATATTGAAGTATATTGCAAAAAAAAATTATGGGAAAATATTACAAAATGGCAACACTGCAGCAAATTCTTCCGAGGCATGTTGAACTTAAGGTGTTCTGCGGCACGCAGTGTAACTTGTGCCAATTTTAATCTGGACAAAATTTTTTTTAATTAAATGTAAATGACCGTAGCTAGTGAACCACGTAGGGGATTTTAGAAATATTGATTTTTGAGTCATTGCCGAGTATTTGACTAAAAATGTAACATTTTTTTAGACAGTTATTTGTTAATAAATATTGTTTAAATTAACTTATCGAAAATCCCCTACGTGGTTCAGTAGCTACACTCATGTAGACTTAATAAAACAAATTCGTTTTTTTACATTAAAATTGGCCTAGTTATACTGCGTGCCGCAGAGGTTCGACATGCTTCGGAAGAATTGCTGCAGTGTCGCCATTTTGTAATATTTTCGGATAAAAATTTATAGCAATATACTTAAATATATGCTCAATAAATACCGCAAGTATTATTCGTTTATCACATTTTCTTCCGCCAAAAAAAATATCAAAAAATACGCTTCCTGTGAGGCCGTTACAGTGATGTTACCCCTTAAAGTCGTCCTATAATTTCCGAGATTTTCCCGTGATCGTAATTAAAATTATGAAATATTCGGAAAAATTCGGAGAAACTCGCATGTTTGCGTAAAAATAATTGTCCGCAAAACTCGGAATTCTTCATATTTGTTATAATTCATAGAAAAATTCGGAACAATTTTCCGGAAAAAATCGGAGTTCCTTCAAGGTATTTCTGTAGGTACACGTATGAGCCAAAAGTTTCGTCCGAAGCGTACAGTAACATCCAATGATTATACGATGCTGTTGGTTGTACATTTTTTACAGAGCTTGTACCCTCTATATGTCCCACACATCCGCACCTGATGCATAGATAGGTCTCATACTCGTATAGAGAGCGGCGCACAGTGGGGCAGAATCCCAAAAAGCTGGCCAAAAGTCAAATTTTTGAGTTGTATATATTCGTCTATATATGTTCAGATCTTGTTTACTGATAGTCCTAGGACGAAATTCCGGACCGGGCAGGTTAATACCTGCTCTAGGGTCGCCTCGACATCAGTCGACATTCAGCCGCCGTTCGGTACGCATTAAACAAGCGTACGCGTCGAAAAATTCTTGCCTGTTTCGAAGTGCTGTGAAACGGACGAAACTGTCTCAATTTTAATTCTGCAAAATGGAAAAACTTTCTGAAGGTATGCAGAAAATATAATTATGCACAGTTATTGCTTATTTTATGTTTGAAAAATCTAAATTTTGCAACAAGTAAACATAAAAAATTATACATTTTTTTTCGAAAATAGATTTTCTAAAGTAGTTTTAAAAATGTCTTCGCGAGTCTCGACCTTGTTTCAACAAGAAACTGATAGTGTACAGTACTAAATATAATATACTAAAAAACTGGCTGCTCAGGAGTGCTCAACGAATAGTTAGACTAATTTTTAGGGAGAAATACGTGGCGCGACATTAACGGACGTGTGAATGTAATCCATTGATTATTACGTTACAGCGCGTTGGTATATTTTCTGTCTATTAACATAGATTAATATTTATTTATCAATTCCATTTGTAGTATGTTCATTTATTGATTAATATTCATAGATCATTTAAATTTTAATACAGTAATTTATTATTCTAAATGTACGCTTTACGAAAATCTCAACATTTTAGAAAATATTCCTGCAAGAACTCTCAGTAGCTAGAACTGTGTTTCCCCCATGTTTGTACGGCGTAACGGTTTTCGGCAGTAAAGGTGTATTAGTGTATACGTACATAGTGTATACGTAGTGTAGACGGCGATTCGGCAAGGACTGACGAGGGGCTCCTAGAGCAGCCATGTATGAAAGAAAGGAGCCCGCCTGCTGTTCAGGCTTTATTATACCTGTTGTATACTGACACAGAGGTGATTCTCGTAAAGACAGATTTAATGTAATTTCGGTTTTTTTTTGGTGCAGAATGTATGTAAATATATTTGTTAATCATTTATATCATAAATATTCGTTTTCTTTATAAATATAAAATCATTTTTAGTAGTAATAAATTATTTTTGTACATTTCGAGTCAGAACACCGTATATAGTTTTGTTAAGTATAAAATGATTTCAAAATAATGTCATTCAATTTTGTACATGTTTATATTGGTATTTTACAGAGTCTTCCCAATCTTCAAATATGGAATTATCAAGAAGAGATGTTTTTTTCATGGTGAAAGACAGTTTAAAAAACGAACAGAAATTCGTTATTGGAGTTTTGAAAGATGCAATTTTCAAGAAAACAGAACATGTGATACAAGTAGACGAGGATGAAAAGTCATTAGGACTGTTATTTGCAAATTTTCGATCCAGATGGAAAGCAGCAAATAGAGGCCAAGAAAAGTTTCTAAAAAATAATGAAGAATGGTTGAATGGCACCGTATGTTTTTCAACATTATCCGATACTGAATGCACAACATCAACATCTGAGAAGATTGTGAAGAATGATGAAAAAGGAACATCTGGACGACCTTCGAAATCCTTTGCTTCATTCAGCGATAGATCTAAGAGGCGAAAGACTGATGAAATACGTTCTACTTTATCTACAGAAGAATTGACGTATGCTGCTCAAATGAGTTTAAGGACTTCTGGTCAAGTGGATGCTGCTCAAGTTCTTAAAGATGTTACATTAACCAGCCCAACAAGAGCCTCAAAATATATAGCTGCTGTTCGGTCAAAAAATGAGACACCTTTAACCCCAGACGAAGCACTTTCTTTGATGATTCTACTTTGATTTTCTACTCATTTAAACCTAAAAATATTATGAAACATTTTCTATTAAAAAATATTTATAAATTGAAAAATTTTGTGGAATCGTCTATATATCGCGTCTGCTATTTTGAAAATTAACATTCCTATAACAAATTCGTAATCAGCGATCCCGAAAACCCTTAAGAAATATGATTGGGTATTTTTTACTGAATTATTTGACTAATTGGTTGAATTATGTCCGCCATTTTGGGTCCGCCATTTTGAAAATCGTAATTCTGATAACAGATTCGTATTCAGCGACCCCGAAAACCCCCGAGAAGAGAATTGGAGATCATTTTGGACACTTTCCGAATTTTGGCCAGCTTTTTGGGATTCTGCCCTACTGTGCGGCGCTGTAATCGTAGCAGCAGCGCGTTTATCCTGCAGTCCTGCGTTGAGCTGCCTACGATCCGCCTTTAGCGAAATATTTTCTATAAATTTAAAAAGCGTGAAAATGCCAACCCAAATGCGATACGCAGGAAAGTTTACAAGAAAAAAAGTGCTAATGCGGCTAAAAGCGATGAGAATAACCATAACCTCAATGATCAGGAACAAAAATTCGCTGTCGAAGGACGTCGGATCATGGATTTACAACATCTAGCCGACAGTTTAAATTGTATTCGCTGTAACAGACATTTTTTTTAGGAAAACAGTGAAGGAAACTCGAATGGGATTGAATTCTATTTTACATACTTCCTGCGACGAGTGCTCTGCAATAACCCAAGTTACATCTACACACACACACACACACACACACACACACACACACACACACACACACACACACACACACACACACACACACACACACACACACACACACACACGCACGCACGCACGCACGCACGCACGCACGCACGCACGCACGCACGCACGCACGCACGCACGCACGCACGCAAGCACGCACGCACGCACGCACGCACGCACGCACACACACACACACACACACACACACACACACACACACACACACACGCACGCACGCACGCACGCACGCACGCACGCACGCACACACACACACACACACACACACACACACACACACGCACGCACATACACACACACACACATGGGGAGTCTGAAACCCCTACGTGGCGCGTCCCCAGGCGGCGGATAGGGGGAAGCCCTGGTATATAAATATAGACATAGATGTACAAATATCTATATAGATATAGATATACATATAGAGATATCTATCTGGATATAGATATGGCTATTGAAATGTCTATATAGATATACAGGGCAGGAGGTAATTAAAATACCTCCCGTGGACCAACAGACACGGGGAACAAACCTCGATACCAAATGATTATGGGCAGTCCAATAAAGGATATACCGATTAGGGTGCAGGGGCACGGAACCCCAGTACCGGCGCCTTCAGGGAGTGACCAAGCGGGCTCCAGGGCGTCGTCATCGAACAACCGCAGTACCACGGAGGTGGGCCACTTGGCCTCCATGGCGCATAATGTTTCAAGTGAAGAAGAGGAAGAGACAGGTGGAAACCGAAAGGAGATTTTGAAGTTGGTGGAGAGGCACGGAAAGACGCTGGAGAGCCTAGCCTCTTTTATCCAGCAGAAGAAAAACCTCCACAAGGAGATCCAGCGGTGGGTTCCTATGCTTACCAGTACTTGGAAAGGTATAGAGGACCTGGTAACGTGGAGTGCAAAGCCACAGGCGGCAACGTTGACTGGAAGAACGCAAACCACGCCGACCATAAGCCAAGCGAAATCGACTCTCCCTAACAAGGAGAGGAACGATGAAGGCATGGACGTGGGCGGTACCTCGACGCAAGTAAGCAAGGCGAAGAGGAAAAAGAGGGTTACACCGACGTCGACCGACGGAAAGGAGCCGAAGGAGAAGCAGCTGGTGGAGCCATTGGCTGGTCAATCCGGGGATAAGGGCGAGAGATCGGAGCAGAAGTGGCAGACTGCGCGAAAGAAGAAAAGATCGCACAAAATATCCGAGAAGCAGCCTCAGAAGAAGGCGCAGAAACCTCGCGAACGGCCGACTCTGCCCAACGCTCTCGTCATCCACAAAAAGGGTGACTTGAGCTATGCGGAGATACTGAGTCGTATAAAGAAGGATTCGGCGCTCAAGGATGCAGGTGAATGCGTCCAAAAGGTACGCAGAACGAACGCGGGAGATCTGCTGATCGTTCTGAATAAGGAGAGCTCAGCCAAAGCACCGGAATTGCGAAACCAATTCGAAGGTGTTCTTGGTGAATCAGCAACGGTCCAGAGTAAAGTCCAGGAAGTTGATCTGGAGATCAAGGACCTGGAAGAGGACGCGACGAAGGAGGAGATATCGGCAGCCCTGCAGAGAGTCTTGGAACCGGACTATTCCGTCACGGAATACTCTCTTAAGTCTCTGCGTAAAGCATATGGCAGAACTCAGACCGCGGTAATACGACTCATGATGCCTGCTGCCCGGAAACTTCTGGATACAGGAATCATCCGAGTCGGCTGGTGTAGTTGCAGAATCCGAGAGGTGGTGAGACCACTAAAGTGTTTCAAGTGCTGGAAATTTGGACACTTATCACGGAACTGCAAGAGCAACGTCGACCGGGCTAAAGACTGCATCAAGTTAGGTAACACTGGCCACAAAGTTGCCGAATGCACAGCAAGCGCAAAGTGTGTCATATGTGCAGAAGCGGGAGATGGGGCACCCACAGCCCACATCGCAGGTAGCAGCCGGTGTCCAGCGTATACGCGGGCTCTCCAGGCTCTCCAGGCACTCCAAAAACGATGCAAATGAGAGTACTCCAGCTGAACCTCAACCATTGTGAAGCAGCACAGGACCTGCTCATGCAGACTGTGCACGAGCTGAAGCCTGACTTGGCGATACTCTCGGAACCATATAGACATCTAGACACGCAACCTTGGGAATCTGACGCAAGTGGGAAGGCCGCAATTTGGTCCTGCGGAAAACTTCCATTTCAGGATCTTGCGAGTCGGATGGAAACTGGTTTTGTGAGAATAAAAGCCAAAGGAGTTCATTTCTACAGTTGTTACGCACCGCCTAGTCTGACGACTTATGAGTTTGAGAATTTTCTCGACAACTTAGTCGCAGACGCTAAACAACGCTTCCCGGTAGCCATAGCCGGAGATTACAACGCGTAGGCTGTGGAATGGGGTAGTAAAGTGACGAACAGGAAGGGCCAAGCTCTGCTTGAGGCTATGTCCTTATTGGATGTAGTACTACTTAATGCAGGTACAAAGCCCACTTTTGTTAAAGGTGAAGCCTCCTCTATAGTGGACCTCACTTTTGTGAGTAGTAGCCTGGCAAGAGGAAACCAGTGCCACTGGGTAGTCAGTGATATCTACACTCACAGTGATCATCAAGCGATTCTCTGGGAGATTCGCGGTGACTTCAGCGGAACAGCGAAGGCACCGAAGACAAACGGGAAGGGCTGGAAAGCGAAAATGTTTGACGCGGACTTGTTTCGTGAAACTTTTGACACCAGCCCCCTCGCAGCGGAAAGTGCAACCGAGAAGGTCGAGGTGGTCATGCAGAGGGTCACCGAAGCATGCGATGCCACAATGCCACGGAAACGTAATGTCGACTTCCGACCGGCGGTACACTGGTGGAGCGAACAAATCGCCGGCCTCCGAAGGGAGTGTCATCGAACTCGCCGCCTAGCGCAACGAGCTCGAGGCAAACGCTCGTTCCCCGATTTAGAAGAACAGCACAGGAAGGCGCGCTTGAAGCTTAAAAAGGCTATCAAGCAGAGTAAAGCTGAAAGGTGGGGCGAACTGCTCAGCGAGGTGGAAGATGCTCCCTGGGGCAGGCCGTACAAAGTCGTAATGACTCGGCTGAAAAGCCAGCCAATGCCATCGCCTGTAGACGCAGCCCTGCTGGAAAAGATTGTTTCACATCTGTTCCCTGAGCAACCCGAGGAGGACTACCAACTCGAGGAGGACGTCGATGAGGTCATCCCAGCCATTACTGAGGAAGAGCTTCTTACGGCGATTGCCAGGGTGGGCAACAATAAAGCCCCCGGCATGGATGGGATACCCAACATCGCACTCAAGGCAGCGATCAAGTTGGCACCGGCAATATTCCTGGGCATGTACAATGCGTGTCTCAAGGAAGGAATCTTCCCGGACAAGTGGAAGTGGCAGAAGCTAGTGCTCCTCCCGAAAGGGAAGAAGCCACCGGACGAACCTTCATCCTATCGTCCGCTCTGTATGCTGGATACCGCCGGAAAGATCTTCGAGCGCATCATCCATAACAGGATTGAGAAAGTCGTTGACCCTCTACTGGCGGAAGGCCAGTTTGGCTTCAGAAAGGAGCGATCTACTCTGGATGCCATTGACACAGTGGAGAAGCAGGCGCAGGAGTCGACTGCGGGGAAACGATGGGCAAGAGGGTCCAAGAAGTACTGCGCAGTTGTCGCTCTCGACGTCAATAACGCTTTCAACTCGGCGATATGGAAGTGTATCATGGATGCCCTAAAAACATTAGGTGTACCATGGTACCTACGGAGAATAGTGGCGAGTCACCTATGTAATAGGTGGCTCATGTACGACACAGAGGATGGACCAAAGACGTATAGGGTGACTGGAGGAGTTCCTCAGGGCTCTGTACTTGGACCGCTTCTGTGGATCATCATGTACAATGATCTGCTGCTATTAAAATTGCCGAAAGGAGTGTCCATCGTAGCGTTGCAGATGACGCGGCGCTGATTGTCATCGCCAAATTCCTGGAGCAAATCACCGCACTCTTCGGCGAAGCTTTCGCCAAGATAAAGGAATGGATGTCTTCTGTTGGACTGCATCTTGCAGCCCACAAAATAGAAGTGCTCCTCGTATCCAGCAGGAAGGTGATGGAAACGGTGACGCTCAGGGTTGGAAACTCCGAAATCACATCCCAACCGTTCATTCGGTACCTGGGTGTGATTCTCGACGCGAGGCTGAACTTCAAAGAGCAAACCGAGCAGATCAGCAGAAAGGCCGCTGGGGTGGCTACCACACTGGCGCGACTCATGCCTAATGTTGGTGGCCCCAGACAGAAGAAGAGGAAACTGCTGTTATCAGTGACGACCTCAGTGCTCACCTATGGTATACCCATATGGGCTGATGCACTGAAAATCCAGGAGTACCGCAGGAAGGCTGCAGCAACGTATCGCGTCAGCGCCTTGAGGGTAGCCTGTGCGTTTCGCACTGTCTCCGAGGACGCTATCAACGTTATCGCGGGAATGCTGCCCATTGAGGTGCTTGCCGAGGAGCGTAGATCGATGTACCAGCAGAAGGGAGCTAGAAACCCCAGTTATGCAAGGACAGAAGCGAGAGCAACCAGTCTCAACCAGTGGCAGACGATGTGGGATGCTTCTCCCAAGGGAAGGTGGACACATCGACTAATCCCGAAGGTGGAGATATGGGTGAACCGTCTACACGGGGAGCTCAACTATTATCTCACTCAAGTGATCTCAGGACACGGCTGTTTTCGGCCTTATCTCTATAAGTTTAATTATGAAGATTCCCCGGACTGCCCAGCATGTGTAGCAGTCGAGGAGAACGCTGAACATGCATTGTTCCAATGCCCACGTTTCAGTGCCTCCCGCGCGATAGTCGAGAATCAGCTGGAGACACGCATCACCCCGGACAACCTGGTGGAGTTGATGCTGAAGTCAGCAGACTCATGGACAGCGGTATCGGCTTATGCTGCCGCAGTAATGAAGGAGTTGCGACGTGCAGAACGCGTGAGGAAAAAGACGCCGCCGGGAGACCAGGCAGTCATAGATGAAATCAGCGACACGAACCCCTAAACCACTCATACTATCTTGAGTGGAACGGGGGATGTAAGGTCGTCTGACAACACTGCAGGAAGAGCTACGGCTAAGGCCTCTCCCACAATGTAATACCTAGCGGTCGTCCGGCGGGAGAATTTGTAAGGCCGCAGAGGAACGGGGGTTTTTAGTCGGTGCAAGCCCGACACACGGGAATTATTTGCTACGGTGCGGAGGCATTTTCCCACTAAACCTCTTTAAAAAACACACGCACGCACACACACACACACACACACACACACACACACACACACGCACACGCACACGCACACGCACACACACGCACACTTATATATAAATATATATAATACGAATAAATACATGCATAAATTGAAAAAATTACATTTGTCTACAGAATACATTTATTTCACATCTGTCTCAGAATTACTAGAACTCGGGGAAAAAAACACGCTTCGAGTTCCCAGACCACGCGCCGTTCAGGTGGCTGCAGCGTACACTGTTGCCATTCCGTTAAGGGAGACTTTGTCCTTGAAATTTAAAAAAAATCAATTTGAGCTCCACATGAGCAGCTGGAAGAAGAGGAGGGATGCCTCTATGGACCAGGCATTGCCGATTAGCGGTAATTATAAACACATTTGTGTAAACACATTACAAAACTTTAAACGCGTTTTTCTCGAAAACACGTTTTTAAAAATGGCTGACATTCTCCTGACCGCTTTAATTAACATATCGACCTGAAATTTGTAGAGCATACTCAGAAAATATGTCTTCATGGAATGACGGATCGTTTTTTCGAAAGATATATTTTTGCATTTATTATTTATCTTTTTATGCGAAAAAACGCGAAAATTCGATTTTTTTTAATTGCCGCCATTTTCCGAAATTTGTACTAAACGAAAAACCCATCAGTCATTCCATGACCAAAGGGTCACAGATTGATAATATGCTTTCAATTTGTGTTTCAGATCAACAAAGAGGGGGCAGTGATGTCAGCCGTTTACCTCCCGCGATTTGAGGACCTGTTTTCGCGGAGCTGCAACGGTCGCCATTTTGGTTTTTTTTTCAAAAAACAATGTTTAACGTTCTGTATATCATGAATAAAAGCAAGAAAAAACCGCACTCAAAAAGCTTTACTCGTTTCCTTAAAAAAAAAAAATATGTAAACATCTGAAATATGGCACTCCAAGGACAAAGTCTCCGTTAAGGAACAACACCACTGTGACGGCTTCAAAAAATCGATTTTTTGAAAACCATCTAGAAAAATCTAAAATACATTTAAGATTAAGATGCCGTTGGACCCAGGTCGAAAAAATAATTATTTTCGGAGATATTTAATATTTTGTGGAGCGGTGCAGCGCTCCGTGACGCTCGGGGTCCCGCGCAGCTGCGCGCCTCAGGGTCGGCAGGTATACCGGGCCTTTCCCAGGTCCTGCAGGTCTTTCCCAGGTCCCGCGGGTCTTTCCCAGGTATTCTTTTGTCTCCCCTCACAAAAACCGGCTATTGTTATAAATATAGTTTCGAAAAAAAGCCATAGGTGGCGATAATTGAAAAATGTTCAAGGCAGGTATAGGGATAGCGTCATAGCGTCAGTTTGCGAATAGACGAGTAGCGACGCTACTCGTGTCTAAACGCTCCGAATCGTTTCGTTTATAAATATCGAACGCTCAGAATTATTCTTTGCACATCGAAATGGATAATCCGAAAGTGTACGCGGGGAAAAAGGGAACAAAACGGAGCTATGTGACGAGGAGTCGAACGAAAATTTCGAATCGAAAACCTCCGAACCGTTATAGCTCCGAAAATAGTTCTGCAGAGTATGTGAGCACGTTGGCGAAAAAGTTAAAATCGTCGGACGATTTAGAGGTCGGTGTTACTAACGATTTCGGTTATCGTATAGTACACCTCGTCAAAGCATTGAACATTATATCGACGTTAGTGAAGTGCAAAGTGTGTGATCGCGATATAAAGTTTACTGAAAAAAGTTTGCGCGGACTCGGATTCAAAATCGAGGTCGATTGCGGCCATTGTGAAAAAGTGCAAATCAATTCGTGTCCTATGATTGACAATGCATACGAAATAAATCGTCGGATCGTATTCAGTATGCGTCTTCATGGCGTCGGTTTGAATGGCCTGATGAAGTTTTGTGCATTTATGGACCTACCGCGCCCCATATTTCGGTCTTTCTACGATCGAATCTTAAATTCGATTTCGATTGCCACTAAAGCTGTGAGCACAGTGAGCAAACAAAAGGCTGCACTTGAGGAGGATACAATTTCGTTGGAAAATGGGGTGGAGGACGGAATTATCGTTTCAGGCGACAGATCGTGGCGTAAGCACGGTTTCAGCTCGCTTTTCGGCATAACATCGCTAATCGGCTGGTACACTAAAAAAGTGATCGACGTTATGGTGAAATCGAAATATTGCAAAGCTTGCGAGCATTGGGAAAAAAAAGAAAGCACCGCGGAGTACTGGTAATGGAAAAGTATCCACGACGATGAGTGCCAGGCGAACCATAGCGGCTCCTCCGGAAAAATGGAAGTCGACTCAGCTGTCGAAATGTTTCGACGATCTGAAGAGCTCTATGGCATAAAATATAAATATTATATTCGTGACGGCGATTCTAAACCGTTTCTGGGCATATCGAATAGCGATCCATACGACGGTTTCGAGATAAAAAAAAGAGTGCATCGATCATGTCCAAAAACGTATGGGGACGCGCCTCCGCGAAATCGTGAAAAAACAAAAAGGATTGTCTGGCAGAGGAAAGCTCACCGGAAAATTGATTGACGAGTTGAGCACATATTACTGCTTGGCTATTCGGAGGAACAGCGATGATGTTGAAAAAATGAGGAAGGCAATTTGGGTAACTATCAAACATAAAATAACCACAGATAGTGAGCCACAACATGACGATTGCCCAGAGGGAGCCGAGTCGTGGTGTTCGTGGCAGCGAGCGGTCTCAAGCGGTAATATTTCTGAATATCGCCATAAGCCGCCTCTTCCTGAGAAAGTATTGGAGGCAATTACGCCAGTCTTCGAAAATTTGAGCAGAGACGATTTGCTGCAGCGTTGTTTGGGCGGCTTCACGCAAAACAACAGCAAAAGCTACAACAAATCAGTTTGGGCAATAGCCCGCAAGTGTCAGTCCGGGAGCAAAAAAATCGTCGATATTGCAGCTGATATCGCGGTATTATTATTCAATGATGGCCTGAGAAGCCTCATGAAAGTTTTGGAGACGTTGGGGATAACTATCGGCCCAAATTGTTTCAATTTTTGCGCTGAAACCGACGCAGCGCGGATCGAGCTGGCGGAGCCCTCGCTCACAGACGCTGCAAAAGAGGCAAGAAGAGCCTCTACAAGTTCGAGAAAAGATGCTAGGGACAATGATTTGCTTCTTGAAGGCCAGCTATATGGTGCCGGCATCGCTGATTAAAGGTAAACATTTTTTTTCCAATTTATCGCATAAATTAACAAACCTAAAACTTTGAACGCGTTTTTCTCAAAACCACTTTTTTGAGTACGGCACGCAGCAGAACTCGAGCAATTTTTATCCGATCGACTTCAAACTTGGACTGCATCAATAAAACTAGATTATCTAAAGAAGTACATAGGATTTTTTCGATATCTCAATAATAAAAAAAGTTATAGCCTATTTTCGACGAGAAATTTTGCTCGAAAATCGTCGTTCAATTTCAAAAGCGTGCCTATTTTTTTAAATTAATATTTTTTAAACCCCTGTGTACTTCTCTGTAAAATATCATATTATTAACGAAAACACTCGGTATTTTTTTTCAGATCAACTTTGAAGAGAGTTCTGCTGCGTGCCGTGAACCACTGCAGAGGCAACAGTACCTGACGCGGGAGCGTCCCCAGCGTCACCATGGGGCGTGACAAAATTTGAAATTTTTTTTTTTAGGTATCTTCAATAAACAACGAACAAAACAAAAAAAAATTTCGAATATCTCTTTTTTTTCCCACAAAAAAAATTCTTGAAAAATGGCAAAAAAACAGGGGGTCACAGTGGTGTTCTGCCTTAAAGATGGTTGGGCCCAAGTTCGGTGTGGGATAAAATTACCACTTTTCATAAATCGATATCTCCGAAACTGAACGGTCAAAGTTTGTCATTTAAAAGAAAAATTAATCCCACAATAGTACTGCGTACACGTGTGTTTTTATTTTGAAATCCTAAGATCCGTTTAGAACCTATATCGAGAAATACGAGCAAACTCCTATCGATTTACGTGTTCGGTATAGGGATCGCATACAAAAATACCCATATTCAATTGCAATTATCTCATGAACTAAACGGCGAATCGAATTGGTTTTTTGGGCATCAGTCCATGAAGGTCATATCTACGCCATACTTAGATTTTAGCCAATTCCTAAGATTTGACCAAATCTAAAGAACTGCCTTAAAGCGGAGTCAACAAGAATTCAATTGCATATGTTGCCACATATGCCGTAATCGATAAATATTGGGTTTAAAAAAATGTCGTTTTGCGTGTGGTCAACTAATTTTTGTGAAATTTTCGGATAGCTTGTTCTTGCAAATAAACTATACATACAGAAATATGAATTCAACTTGGAATTTTTTCGTTCAATGTTCATACATCAAAGGAAGCTTGCTAAATGTTTACTGCTTCAAAAATGTTTTAAGAGTTTAAATACAGCTGAATACTCCGAACGACATTCAACAATTGGAAAACTAAATTTATTTTTAGGTTTTCAGTCAACTTTCTTTCCAGTGCTCTCTACGCTGATTTGTCACATTCATAAACACGCTGCACTATGTATTGTCAACAAAATTTTCCCTTCATGGTAGGTGGCAACTTAGAAAACGTTCGAGGAATAACATATTGCAGTGTAATGCAGCGAGATGGGCAAATACAGTGATTCGAAGAGAAGCATGCCCCACTGATACATCGGTACGTTATGGTTG
This sequence comes from Ophion slaviceki, assembly GCA_944452715.1. NCBI lineage: Eukaryota > Metazoa > Arthropoda > Insecta > Hymenoptera > Ichneumonidae > Ophion > Ophion slaviceki. Next base: position 35,282,767 of record OX101785.1, on the reverse strand, counting down.
GGTTACTTGGTTACATGGTGAAGAAAATGATTAATCAAATGCCGATTTCCCCAAGAAAGTTTCTGGCGGTTTTACAACAACAATGTAGGATCAAATGTACTTTTTCGTCATCCTTGCATAGCGCACAGCCGCAAGATAGACAGGTCCAGAATAGGATCATCGATCATGCCAAGACGCATTGAATGAACTATCAAATCCAGCATATTCATCTTAGCTTATCGACCTCGTGCATTAATGGCAAATGCTATCCTATTCTTCATCTAGGGCAGGACTCTAGTAAATTTAGTAGTAGACTGACATTCCATGAAAATCTCAATGTTTTTTTGCATACCTATTACAGGAACATATTGTGTTTAGTCTAATTGTTTAAAGAATCGAGAATAATCTGGGTTTGTCGATCTATTGGCTCGAATGATTTTGTCTCGACGGTACTTGATTAGGATTGAACTTTTCGATCTTTAGCAGTATTTAGCTGTGATTGATTTTATCGAGGCTATGTGTCTTCGTATCCCCCTGCGAGCTTTAACGATCCCATCTGTTTATCTTCTATAGCGCACTTGTCACTTCACTATTTCCATTTCTACAGCCCATAACCACTCTATCAACGAGACGCGGTAGAGTCTGGACGCCAAGTAATAAATAAAAAAATTCGTTTCGACACAACTGATTCGATGCGACACCACTGCTTGTGAGCACCACCGACACCAGCGACACGCCGCGACTTTATAGAGTAAGATGGGCTTAGCAGACGACGTTTTAACTTTGATTCGATATTTCGCGAAAACGCGGCGACGAATCGAAAATTTAATGACATATTACCATTGCAATATGATTTTTTTCTATCGGTTTTGTTCGGGTCATTTTTCGATCCGTCTACTCAATCTTGAGATCTCATAATATTCGACCGAATTTCCGAACGATTTTTTTACCACGAAAATTATTCCACAGTCGTCGATTTGTTGAATCGAATAAAGTCCCTCGGTCGTATCGTTACATCCACTACATACGTCCTTTTATGTATCACTTAACACTTTTTCTCATCTAAATAGATATAGTCGCTCGCGCAGTCTCGAGTCGTAGCCCTGAGGGCCTGTGCACACGGCGTATTTCCTACGCGCGTAGAAAATACGCCGTGTGTAAAAGCCCTGACACGCAGCGCCCCCCGCCCCTTCTCGTACTGCTGGGCAGTTGTCTGGATCGGAACCCCGGTGTTTTGTCGCGTTAGATTGATTTACATCGTTCTTCTACACTTGAAGTTTCTCGGTGTCTCCGAAGAGCAACATTGACGAAAATTAATGAGTAAGTTTGCTCTAGGTGATAGTGAGACTCGAAAAGTGTTTCTCTTTTGTTCTTACCGTGTATCCTTTGATATTATCGTGTGTCCTTGAATTTTGATAGCACGATCGTATCGCTGGAGTTTATATTGACGTAAGAATAACAAATATGGCCTGTCTCCTAACTTCAATTTACGTACTTTGTCATTTGCCTTCCCTCGCATTGCTTTCCCGCGCGCTGATGTGTCAAACAGCCAATGGCGCCAATGCAAGAAACTCAAGTTTATTTGCTCTTCGCAGGAATACCTCTGTATTTATTCGTGAAATTACCCCTCAAAATTCTCGTTTTTCTGAGCAGTGTGCGACCAAAATGAGGCACGAAAGTTCAACACCCTTTGCCTACGAACGCTAAACTGTCACGTCTCAAACACGGATGATTTGTGGACCTATGGCGATTCCTCAATAGCTTCACCCTGATATGACCGAGCGTAATATTGGGATGGCGTACAGAGATCGTACCCTACAGTGCACCTGTACGGCAGTATACCGCTACATGCAAATGTACGTGTTACTAATATGGTACCGTTACACTGTAAGTATAATAGTAAAATATACCGGTACTGTATCCTCACCGTACTAATACCGATACCGTATTAGTTACAATTTGAAATAATCTAAGTAAATAAATTGTTACAAAAGTTACTTATGGAAGTGGTAGGAACGTTTGTCCAAAAAAATCGTGCATCTTCCCGAGCGTTTTTTCTTAACCATGCACGCCAAGTCGTTGCACCGCATTTCCAGTGATACATACATACAGTACTTGTGGGATGCATACGTTGTACTTTTATATAATCGTGATTCGAACTTTTTATTATAACAGTAATATGGTTTCTTAAAATAAATTGTTGAGAAAAATAGTATTTCTAGGGTTTGACATTTTTGTGTACGTTTCTAGTAAAGTTGCTGGGTTTTTGCATAAAAAGTTATGTCACTTCTTTTGTACGTTTGAATTTGAATAGTGTAAAGAAAAGAATGGTTTGAAAAAAATCATAAGTATTTCGAGGTTAATTAGAATTTTGTAGATAGTGAAACGACCGACAATTTTATCGAGGACATTTTTTATTACTTGGAATTTTTTTACTTGTTCTAGTTTTTTAAGGGATTCCAATGTACTACAGTATATCATTTGGTTTTGTTTGGGATACAGAGAAAGGTACACAGAAACTGGAGAAGGCCTGCATCGATACAGGTAGACATATCTTACTCACAAGGAACATCCCTCAGGTGTCCGCCTCCGATTTTGTTGAAACTCATATATGTGATAGAACATCGAAAACTTTGAGGCACGTATTTTTTTTTATCGGCGGAAAAACGGATTGAAGGGGGGAAACCGCCCCTCAAAGAAAGGCGTGTCGAGGGGTGATTTTGCAGTTTCACCCAGAAGCAATCCACCGATCTCAATGAAACAAAAATGAAAATTCTTCTAATGAAAAGTGATGAAAAATCCACTATGAAAATGTTAAGAAAAAATTAAATTAGGGGGTAAACCACCCCTCAATTTGCCTTTTTTTCACCCCACACTTAAGAGGGTTGTATGCAAATTAATAAAACAGGTATCATTTTGAAGGGCAATTAAAATTAAAGTTGACGGGTTTTTGCGTTTTGGCGGCATAGCAAATTTAAGGGGGTAAACCACCCCTAACATAAATTTATTTATCATGGTCGTTTTTTCTGTGTTTAAAGTATATCCGCTGATTTTAAATACTTCTATAAGCTACAATTTAATGTTTTATCATATTTCAAAATTATTACATTCGTCTTAAGGGGTAACTACCCCTCTGACGAGAAACTGTGGTAAAGCATTGCAAACTGTTAAACATGTTTTTTTTGTCTCGGTAGAAAAACGGTGTTAGGGGATGAAACCAGCCCTCAAAGTTTCTCCCACAAGCAGTCCACCAATCCGAATGAAACAAAATCGAAAATTCCTCTAATATTAAGCGATGAAAAATCCACTACAAGAGTGTTGATTAGAAATATAATTAAGGGGTAAACCACCCCTCCATTTGCCGTTTTTCACCCCACGCTTAAGAGGGTTGTATAAAAATTAATAAAACAGGTATCATTTTGAAGGGGAATCAATATTCAAGTTGACGCGTTTTTGCGTTTCAGCGGGACAGTAAATTTAAGGGGGTAAACCACCCCTAACATAAATTTGTTCATCAACGTCGTGTTTTCTGTGTTTAACATGTATCCGCGGATTCAAAATATTCTCCCGCGTTTTTAAATTATTACGTTATTAAATTTTTACATTTTAAGGGTAAACTACCACTTCTCATTGCTTTTCGTTTGAAGTTTCGCGAAAGGTTTCACGAATTTCGTTAAAACTGTTTTCATTTCATCGGTAATATCAATGTTATGTTTGTGTGTGCAGGCATATTCGTTTTGAGCTTTAGGAGCGTTACTTTGGGAGTGGGGACGTGGGGATACCCCTTACTCATAAGACTCATATTTTCGTGTCGAAACGGTTCCGATTTTAATATGCACGGCCATTAAGCATCTCCATAGGAATAAACATACACTTCTACTATATCATTAATTATAATGATTTCCAGAATAAGTTATAAGGCTCACTTCGTATATTTCGGAACGATGATGCGCCTGGATCAAGCGATAATTTAGCCAGCGACGTAGTTTTGTGGAGGAATGTATATTTTTATTATTTTACCGTTTATTTAATTAAACATATTAATGAAACTGAGGGTTTTACAGTAGGTTAACTGTAACGTCGCGAGCAAAGCGCATAAAGATATTACGTTTTCTCTCTCCTACTTTGTTGAAATCCGGCGAGAACGCTGGCCTGAGCGATTTCCCATGGAAATCGTGAATAATTATTAAACGAATATGGCATTCACATTTTTCGACACGTTCTTGTATATAATAAGCGAGCGTCGGGCGTACTTTCGTACGACCCTCCTTACCCACTCGAATTCAACGAGAACATAGTTTTAGGCACGCTTTCTCAGAAAAGTCGTAAAATAAAAAATATCATACTGCAAGCCAGATAACCTAGAGTTCACCCGCCGGCGAAGGCATAGCGTAGCTCCGATTCTTAAATCCGTGTGGGAACCAAGGATAGACGAAGACCGCCGGAAAAGTCCACTCGACTCGGTCATAAAACCGGGCCGCGACGAAAATGAAATGCACATGGAAGGGCTATGAGGCGCATAGCAGCTGCACTATCGCGGGGCGACTCGGCGCCGGGCCCTAGACTTTAGATAAGCAAACACGATCCCATGCGCTTTTTCCACGAAAACTCGCTCGGAATAGCTTCATTCCGATTGGTCTATTTGTAATTAATTTCATGCGCCCAGACTCCGAGATACAAAGAACCGTCTCCCACGTCGACCGCTCCGATTGGTTAAAAGAGAGTCAAAAACGAAAACCCCCTTTTTCTCCTACTCCACCCAAGAAGGGAAATCTGGAGCAGGAAGGTCCAGAGGATTAAAGAAAAATCAGTTCAACTTCATCATCCGAACCAGAAAGATCTCTTCTATCGATTCCAACCTTGTATCGCGATTCGTACCTCTGTTCCGCGTTTAACAATCCAACTCTGTTTTTCGAGCATCCATTTGCATATCTATTTACTTCGAAAAGTATTGTGAATCTTCTCCGCACTCTTCACACTCACGAAAGTGACCCTCTGACCCATCTGCGGCACCATTGTAAACACAGCGTGTGTGCGGCCCATCGACCGACATTGTGCAAGCGAGCGTAACAGGCCGAGAGCGAAGGCCCTTTCACCGAAGTCCGAAGGACCGTCATTCAGCAAACGTAAGCTAACTGCACCATTTTTTGTATCATTTTCTTAATCCGCCGAACTGTACTCTTCCCATGTTTCCGACCGGCCAAGTGGACGGCACTCGGTAATAAACGAAAATTTGTAAACGGTAACTACATCTGTCGCAATCACTCACATAACTCTCTTGACCATCTAGGCACTCGAGGCCTAGAACACCCGTTCCACACATTCTCCTTTTACCCTCATCCCGTGCTATTGCGCTTGGCGTAGGCAAGAAAGAGGGAAACGAAAGTTTTATGCTCTCATCCCTTCCGGATCTGACATAACGAACATGTTTTAAATATATTTTGACATATTTCATTTGGGAATCATATCAGCTGATTTAATTAATAGTACTTGTGAAAAGTATCGCAGTCATATGCCGTCAAATCATTTTCTTGTGATATATACTTTTTTTCTAGTCTATCAACTATCAACCATCAACAATCATGGCTCATAATTCCTGCAATAATGATAATCGTCAAAAAAATGCTTTAAACACAACGACTTTTGCACCATGCACATCTGATAATGGCCAAATTATTGCAACCGGGTATTTCACAATGTGTGTTCGATTCACCAAAACCAAAGGTAACAGGATTTTCAAAATCTCCTGTTTTTTTAAATGAATGGAAATGAACAAATTTATGTTAGGGGTGATTTACCCCCTTAAATTTGCTGTCCCGCTGAAATGCAAAAACGCGTCAACTTGAATTTTGATTCCCCTTCAAAATGATACCTGTTTTATTAATTTTCATACAACCCTCTTAAGCGTGGGGTAAAAAGCATTTTTTACGATTATCATTATTGCAGAAATTATGAGCCATGATTGTTGATGGTTGATAGTTGATAGACTAGAAAAAAAAGTATATATCACAAGAAAATGATTTGACGGCATATGACTGCGATACTTTTCACAAGTACTATTAATTAAATCAGCTGATATGATTCCCAACTGAAATATGTCAAAATATATTAAAAACATGTTCGTTAATCTACTGTAAAACCCTCAGTTTCATTAATATGTTTAATTAAATAAACGGTAAAATAATAAAAATATACATTCCTCCACAAAACTACGTCGCTGGCTAAATTATCGCTTGATCCAGGCGCATCATCGTTCCGAAATATACGAAGTGAGCCTTATGACTTATTCTGGAAATTATTATAATTAATGATATAGTAGAAGTGTATGTGTATTTCTATGGAGATGCTTAATGGACGTGCATATTAAAATCGGAAGCGTTTCGACACGAAAATATGAGTCTTATGAGTAAGGGGTAGCCCCACGTCCCCACTCCCAAAGTACCGCTCCTAAAGCTCCAAACGAATATGCCTGCACACACAAACATAAAATTGATATTACCGATGAAATGAAAACAGTTTTAACGGAATTCGTGAAACCTTTCGCGAAACTTCAAACGAAAAGCAAGAGGGGGTAATTTACCCTTAAAATGTAAAAATTTAAAAACGTAATAATTTTAAAACGCAGGAGAATATTTTGAATTCGCGGATACATGTTAAACACAGAAAACACGACGGTGATGAACAAATTTATGTTAGGGGTGGTTTACCCCCTTAAATTTGCTGTCCCGCTGAAACGCAAAAACGCGTCACCTTGAATTTTGATTCCCCTTCGAAATGATACCTGTTTTATTAATGTTTATACAACCCTCTTAAGCGTGGGTGAAAAACGGCAAATGGAGGGGTGGTTTACCCCTTAATTATGTTTCTAACCAACACTCTTATAGTGGATTTTTCATCGCTTAATATTAGAGGAATTTTCGATTTTGTGCCATTCAGATCGGTGGACTGCTTGTGGGAGAAACTTTGAGGGGTGGTTTCTTCCCCTAACACCGTTTTTCTGCCGATACAAAAAAAAACATGTTTAATAGTTTGCAATGCTTTACCGCATATATGAGTTTCAACGAAATCGAAAGCGGATACTTCAATTATGTTTCTCGTCAAAGGGGTAGTTACCCCTTAAGACGAATGTAATAATTTTGAAATATGCTAAAATATTAAATGGTAGCTCATAAAAATATTTAAAATCAGCGGATATCCTTGAAACACAGAGAAAACAACCATGATAAATAAATTTATGTTAGGGGTGGTTTACCCCCTTAAATTTGCTATGCTGCCAAAACGCAAAAACCCGTCAACTTTAATTTTAATTGCCCTTCAAAATGATACCTGTTTTATTAATTTGCATACAACCCTCTTAAGTGTGGGGTGAAAAATAGGCAAATTGAGGGGTGGTTTACCCTCTAATTTCATTTTTTCTTAACATTTTCGTAGTGGATTTTTCATCGCTTTTCATTAGAAGAATTTTCGTTTTTGTTTCATTCATATCGGTGGATTGCTTCTGGGTGAAACTGCAAAATCACCCCTCGACACGCCTTTCTTTGAGGAGCGGTTTCCCCCCTTAAATCCGTTTTTCCGCCGATAAAAAAAAATACGCGTCTCAAAGTTTTCGATGCTCTATCACATATATGAGTTTCAACAAAATCGGAGGCGGACACCTGAGGGATGTTCCTTGTCAGTTCCTGTTGCGTAATCATCGAAAACCCCGGGAAACCGACTCCCATTCAGCGCTTCTACTGATTAATCTGTTCTCAATTACCACGTAATTCGCGATGGAGAAATCCCACGAGAAACTCTCCACCATTAAAAGGGTGGAAGAAAGGGCGGGGAGGAAGGGAGCGTAAGAAACGAATAGCTGGAGAGTACTTGTTACAGGCCCTTAGATCCCGCGGCAAGGAATCCAAGAATGCAGACCCAACCACTCCAGTTTTGCAATTAACGCAATCATTTTCTCCGTCGACGCCCACATTGACGCGTGTAATGGATGTCGGCTTGGCATAGGTACGCGGAAAGTCTGCAAGCTCCCGGTTGGAGAGACAGCGTTACGAGAATTCCGCGCTTAGTACGTATAGTCTCGTGTACTATAATGTCCGAGGGAGCGATCGAATAATCGCGTATGCGCAATCTCGGTTACTTCGCTTATTTCCTGTCTGTCTCCCTCTCCATGCTGCATCGTTGTCGTCCTTGTGGTCTCTGTCGTCGTCGTCGCCGTTCACGCGCCATTACGGATCGTTACGCCACTGGACTCGTTCCTCTTAGCATGTGTGTGTGTGTGTGTGTGTGTGTGTGTGTGTGTGTGTGTGTGTGTGTGTGTGTGTGTGTGTGTGCGTGTGTGTGTGTGTGCGTGTGTGCCCATGTAGGGTGATCGGTAGTGGCCAACGATTGGCCGATGCTCGACGCCGAGCTTGCCAACATTGGCACTCGAGCTTGGCCCGATCATCGATCGAGCCTCGGATGATAAGAGCGGCCCGATATTCGCAATCAATATTGGCCCTAGAATGGCTTATGAGAATCGGCCGAGCATCGCGTAGGAGTTCATTCGAGAATCGGCCAACAATAAGTCCCCGCTAAGATTGCCATCATTGGCACTCGAACTTGGCCCGATTATCGACCGAATCTTGGCGGATAATTGTGACCCGATATAGATCAACAAAATTGGTCCTGCATTGACAAAAAAAAATTAATTATTTTTGTATTGTAATTCGTCATTACCTCGTCTTTCGAAACGATTAGTTCGAAGAAAATATTTCACCTATATGGGACTCGAACCTTGAACCTACCTACTCATAGCTAAGCATGCTGCCCCTATGCTACCGAGTACTTGTAACATCTGAATCGCAGTTATGGCATGAGACACCAAATGGATTCTCAACATTATTTTTATCACACAAACTATATCAAATAGTTAATATCATTGTGATAATTAGAGTTTTATCGAATGACATGTTATAGAATTTTTAAACATAACCTATATATATATTAGACTGATTCACAAAAAAAAATTTCTTCTGGATTCTCGTGCTATTGTTGGGCACTGATAAAACAAAATTTCTCTAAAAAGATGGGCGCGGTCACTCAATTTTTAGAGGTGGCTATCTCGACTTTTTGTTATTTTTTTTCGGGATTTTACGTAATAAATATAATCATGGTATTAGATTATACCGGAAATAGAATAAATAAAGGAAATAGTATGTTTCACAGCTGTTTTGCGACGAAGAAGAGTATGTCGCGCACACATTGAATCCCTAGAAAACAAAAATTTTAAATTTTAAAGTTAAAATTGTCTCTAATTGAGTCACATTGAAAAAAATAACACCACTTACAAATGCGCTGCGCCAATACAAAATGGCGCTGCGGATGCGCAATGACATGCGCAGTGGTATGCGCAGTGGCCTGCGCGAATATAAATGAGTTTGAAGATAATATAAGTGTAGCATTTGGAAAATGTAAGTACATGATTGATGAATAAAAGCTCATAATTTAATTTTTCGTAAAAAGTGCGAAATGTTAATGCTTATAAATAAATCTACATGAATAACGAGAGTAGTATAGACGCCATTATTGATCTACCTGGATTTGAATTGTGAATATTGCAATCTTGTCAAATTGTTAGAGTTTATTTTTGTTACGAAATAGCTGCTGGATGTGATTTTTATCCGTAATCCGAAGCCATGACTATGCTTAAATGCAATACGTTCATTAAAAAAAATTCAAATACAAAAAAGTCGAGATAGCCACCTCCAAAAATTGAGTGACCGCGCCCATCTTTTTAGAGAAATTTTGTTTTATCAGTGCCCAACAATAGCACGAGAATCCAGAAGAAAATTTTTTTTGTGAATCAGTCTAATATATATATATATATATATATATATATATATATATATATATATATATATATATATATATATATATATATATATATATATAATTCCTCTCTCTCCACCCTCTCCACCCCCACAACCCTTTAATATGTGTGGTGCAATAAAGACGGACCATTAGTTTATCAGTTCAAGTTTAATTTCAATAAATAAATATATTTAAAATGAATAATTCCAATAATTGAATGCAATAGGAAAAATTTGATTTCACGAAATCTAGTTAATTCAAATAAAAAATAAGTAAATAAACGCGGTTAGTTAATTTTTATAGAATTTTTCTGTCAGTGTAGGATGGTTCATAAAAATCGGCAGAGAATCGCGTATGAGCTCGTTCGAGAATCGGCCAACAATGAGTGCTTTGATTTGGTAGTATATTTGTTAAGAGTAATGTCCAATGAACTCGTGAAAACTATTTATCTCGTCTCTCAATGACTTCAACGCGAAACAATGAATCGTCAATGTACGAATTGCGGTTCGATCATGCGTTACTCGGCTGAACATTGGCCTTGTATCGGCGAATCAACGTTGGCGAGTCTAAACTTCACCATACATCGGCCTCGTATCGACAAGCCAATCATTAGCGAGTCTATATTTTGCCGAACATTGGACTCGTATCGGGAAAAACATGATTTGCGAGTCTGTACTTCGCCAAACATCGACCTCGTATCGATAAGCCAATGATTAGAGAGCCTATATTTGGCTGAACATTGGCCTCGTATCCCCAAACCTATGATTGGCGAGTCTATACTTCGACAAACATCGGCCTCATATCGATAAACCAATAATCAACGAGTCTATACTTGGCCGAACATTGGCCTCGTATTGGCAAACCAATGATTGGCCAGTCTATACTTCGCCAAACACCGGCCTCGTATCGACAAGCCAATGATTAGCGAGTCCATGTTTGGCCGAACATTGGCCGCGTATCGGCAAACCAATGATTGGCGAGTCTATACTTCGCCAAACATCGGCCTCGTATCGACAAGCCAATGATTAGCGAGTCTATATTTGGCCGAACATTGGCCTCGTATCGGCCAACCAATGTTGGCTAGTCAATACTCAGCCGAGCATTGGCGTACAATTGGGTAATCGATCATCGCCCCGCCAACATTGGCCCAAGTATTGGCCGTTACGGTTCGATTGGCGAAACCTACATGGGTGCGTGCGTGTGCGTGTGTGCGTAGGCGCATACATAGTAGGCAGAGGGCCTATTAAGTCCGAAAGGAATTTTCGGTGGTGGGTGATTCTTGTCTTATTATATACGCTTGATTGCAAACGCGCATCTTATATTCTTCGTATTTCGCAAGCCTCATGCGAGTCGCGCACCTGCTGATCGATGATTACCGTCGTCTCCTGCTCTCCGGCAAGTCAATAAAAATTCATCTCGGGACCTTACTCGCGCGATTGAGAAAGATCTTTATTAGCCGAAAATTGCCAATCGCTCCCGGTGGCGTTTTTTCGTATCGCGCGCGTTTCACTTCAGATAAGGCGAGTTTCAACTTCGTTCAAAGTCCGCAGAAATCACTCCTCGGAGAATGTTGAAGGACAATGAAAGTAACGAGAAAGCCCGCGTCAATGTCACACATAAAATCAGTTTTACGTTCGTTGTCGTTCGTTCGAAAAGTTATATATCGTGAAAAGTTTGATCGGAATTGATTCTATAAAATCGTATATTGTTTTTCGGATGAATAAAAAAATACTCCCGGATATTTCGCATTGGAAAAGACGCTTGACGGCGCGCAACAGATGGAGCCGCTTTCTGAGAAGTGCCGAATACGGGGTTGGAAGAGAGGCATGAAGAAATGCGATATCAATTCAGTATGTATTCAGATCCGTAGAATTTACAGGGATTACTCATGACTTTTAAACTCTCTCTCTCTCTCTCTCTCTCTCTCTCTCTCTCTCTCTCTCTCTCTCTCTCTCTTTTTTTTTCTTGAGTGAGTTCGGTTCAGACGCATATCATTACAGATCCTTTTTTTCGTGGATGTATTGCTGCTTTTCCTGCCTTCGGTTGTCTTCTTTCAGTTACGAAACACGCTAATCATTGCTTCTCGCCGGGCTACCAAATTCGCGGCGCCCGGATCTATCTATTCCGGAAAAATTAAGGGCGGGGTAAAGTATTTAAATTTTTTTTTCATTTTTTTTTAATTTTTTAAATGAATGCATAATATATCAAGAATATTGTGTTAAAATTTCAAGTCGATCGGAGTAAAATTGACGAAGTTATGAGTATTTGAGCGTCTATTGCTCCATGCCGGGTTTTATACCTGGGCGGCAGCTGCGCGGCGCGCTATTGTATTTTTCGACCCCGAATAAATTTCTTGATAAACGGGCCTGTTCCGGTGTATATTAGTATACACATTACTCTGTACATCAGTTGACCGCTGTAAAGAAGAAAGAGTTTTGCGTAGACAAACGCAAAAAGATGCTCTCGATCATCTTGATGGAAGCCTTTTGCTCTACGGGCCTGGCATCGACGACTTTGAGTGAGTATAAGAAAACTATCGAGTTTTATTTTGAATTTCTAAAAATTCAAAGATAATTGAAAAATCTGAAAAAATTCATACGTATTCAGAAAAATGAACGAATCACGAAAAAAAATTGGGTTGCGGGGAAATTTGTTGACTAATTTTTTTTTCATCATTTTGTTAATAACATTTTGGAATTATTATTATGCAAAATTAATCTTTTGAGTACCTTTAATATGCATGAATTTTCTCAGATTTTTATGCAATCGAGAAGTGTTCTCAAACTTATGTGCAATGAGCGCTAAGCGACCAACCTCTTCTGCGTTTTTCAAACCGTTTTTCTGAGACTTGTCATATTTGAAGTCCGTGTGCACGATAACTCAAAATCTACTAGACCAATCGCTTTGAAATTTTGCACAGTACTTCTTCACATAATTCACCAGGTATTGTCGAGAGTTTTTTTTAATAATTACTAATTTTTCAACAACAAATTAGCCGATTTTTTTAGCGAAAATCGGGTTTTTGGCTCCCAAGTGCTACGAAAAATCGAAAAATCGAAAAAAAAAATCCTCCCGTCATTACCTCGAGAAACATCTCCTTTGACAAATGCATTTTGATTTTTTTGTTTCAGATGATTCTGTTGCGAGTTATGGTGCACACCGCAAACCAACTTTTTTTCGAGGCGCTTCCGGGGTTTAATTTTCACTCGCTCAATTTTGAATATTTTGCAATGCAAATTTAGGAGAATGTTGTTCAAATGTTACTTTATTATATGTAAATTTTTCAATAAACGAACACTATTCGTTACGCCAAAAAAAATCTTAGAAACATGCCTTTTTTCGCCGAATTAACTTTACCCCCCCCCCCCCTTAATCCAGAACATCTTGTGACTGAAATCCAAACCTACACAGCACACAGCGCGTTCTCCCAAATTCTGCAGAACGGCTCACCCCCAGCGAGATAATATGGTATCGTATCAACGTAATTCACCAATGAGCGGCCTCTATTCGTGATCTAACGGCGAGCGGCTTTGACCAAGATCATGCACATGAGCTTCGGCGCGCCTACATTATTAGGACGCAGCTGACGTTTCCATGTACCTGCGGTATCCTGGTCAACGACTATCGTGCGACTCACAGGGTAAACTGTTATCATCATGCGAGCGACCTAACTTATCCACCAAACAAAGATCCCTATGCCAAACGACTGTGCCAAATGTGAGAAGTCGATCGCTCGCATCTCACTTCTTTGTCTGGTTTGGTCGCGTCTTTTTCATCCCGGGTGCGCGAGGAGCTACAGTAATCGTTTATCGGCTTATTCATGCTGTAAAAATAATGTTTAAATAATGTCGAACTCGGCGTCTTCGTTACCTAGCGTTAGTCGTGCGACTGAAGCAAAGACGTCGTCTCCGTCCATCAATACAGTCATTAGCATGATCCGTAACTCTGATTCTAACTACTCTGCGTTCCTCGCTGAGCAATGCGAAGCAATTGGCAAAATCCATGAAGTCTTAAGGCGGTCCTCTAGTTTCTCGGCTGTTTTTTTACGGCTTTTTCAATCATTTTTTACGGGCAAAGCATCGAAATAATCAATCTCATTGTTTTTGCATAATCTTTATTAACATTTAAATAATATTTACAAATTTTTTGAAGTCAAAATATATAATAGAATAAAAGCTATAGTGGCCGACAGGAAGACATCAAGTAAAAGAGGTGCTTGACGGTGACCAAGATTGCGGCTGTTCTGCTTATCTGAAATCAAAAAACGAAACGGCATTTTAATCTTCATATTTAAGACTAGCGATTGAACTAGAGTGAATTCTAAATTACAAAAATTGACTTTTTTATACACTTTTGAAAATTACATTCTATTTTTTACTCATTTTTTCTTAAGTTTTTCGCTCGTACAAAAAAAACTATCGAAGCAATCATGATAATCCTAGTTCAATCGCTGGCTTATAACATATTAAAGATGCTGTATAAATTTGAACAAGATCGGTGCAGTAGTTTCTGAAATATCGTGGTCACCGTTTCGAAAAATGGTGTTTCGAGAAAAACGCGTTTGAAAGTTCGCGCATGTGATTTATACTAAAAATTTCATCTCACCGTCAATCTGCTATGCTTGGACCATACTATGCCTGGACCATGCTATGCCTGGACTAAGAAGAAGAGGGCCTTCCTCTTCTTCTTAGAAGTCACGCAGAGCTGCTCCGTCTTCCCTTTTCGCGATTCGGGCCTGTTTTACAACATCACTCCTGCGCCTTTCTGAACGGCCGATCCGAGAGCTATCACGCTGTTGAACATATCCTTTAGCATGTGGGCCGATTTTCACTCCCATGGTTTCCAAGGTCTTCAGGATAGATTTGAATCCTTCGTTGAAGATTATAACAGCGAGAAACGTGGCGATTTCAACCACTTTTGGCCCAAAATGGAGGTGCTTCGGAGCAAAAGTCCAGATTAACGAATTGAGCGACTCGTTATTATTTTGAGTTTCCGCTCCCAGGCATCTGCTTAACAATTCTTCTTTGGATAAATCCTCATAAATTGGCTTTATAACTTTTTGAACTGCTTCAGAAAGAGGCGGTTTATTGTGTTTGAATTGCTCAGCCTTTCCGAGAAACTCAGCTCTGCGCCATTTGCACCAACTAGATTCGTCTGCAGGACAATTTTGATGCTGTGGACTGCTGTCTGTGGAAATCTTGTGAAAGAATGTTGCCTAAATTTCCTTTCTCATTTCCTCGATAGAATCTGGATGTCTCCGAATAGCTAATCCATAATACGTTGTCATCTCACCAATCAATTTATCAGTGAGTTTTCCTGCACCTTTCCCACCAATGCCTTTATTAGATTTTTTTGCATTTAGGAGCCGAGTCCCCATCCTCTTTTCAACGTGTCCAACACACTCTTTTTTTACAACAACAACATCTTCTCCATATTGTTCTGCCTTGAAAATACCGTTGAATGTCTTGCTGTCACCATCTCCTATGTATGTCGTATATCGAACTTGATGTTTATCTACTGAACGAGAAAACATTTTCACAACTGCATCTATTTCCATCTTCCCAGAACTTCCAGTATGCTTTCGAGTACAATTTTCTTCATGATCAGCGAGCCATGCTGCATATCCAACTGGATCACTATTTTTTTTATTTTTCCACAAATTGCATCCAGCACAAAAACTACTCATTACACACGCATCAACCACTTTACCGGTGTACTTGGTAATTAAAGTTGAAACTCCGAATAAAGATGAAAATCCTCTTTTTTTCCACGTGCCATCTCCAGATACGGTGAATTCATTTTCTGCTTTTCCTTGTTCTTGAAGGACTTCCTTTTCTTGATTAACCGCAATCGACAACACTGTATCAAAAACGGCCGAAGAAGCTAAGTGAATATTTTCTAATATGGAATAGTACGTGTTCAAAGCAAAACCTTGTCCCATATCCATCAGTCCACAGAAAATTCTATAGCCTTCATAACCGACTCCCAACAAACGCATCACGAAAACTAAGCGACGATTTATTTCGTAGGCTTTACCGATTTTTGGGCATGAATCTATTTCTTTTTCTTTCTCACACTTGCATGCCATAGAAATTTTAAAGCCCAATCCTCGTATATCACGTTGATGGAAAGTCACCGTACTTTTGCACTCTTTACAAATAACAGCCGAAGAAATAGTTGAAAATACACTCACAAAATTCAAAATACAATACAAAACAGTCTGTTCAACGTTTACTTCAAAATTTTTATTTTGACGAAGTTTCTTCGCTGACGCCGATGTGAAACGACTTGTCTTGTTCAAAAGTGTGTCGGTTGCCTGCGAATTTCGCTTTTTAGGTCGATCGTAACGAGCCGGGGCGTGTCTACTTCCTTTCTTTAACATTTTGAAAATTATTTTCAAAAAATCAGCTACGTGCGACTCGCAAGAGAAAATATAGTACGCTTCGCAACTGCCACAGCAAAACTGAACTAACCGACGATTCACGGCGTCTTAGTCAATGTTCGAAAGCGTCTGTCAACGGTCTCGCCTCCCCTTTACTCGGGCCTAATTCACAAAAGGTTCAGGTAGCAGTTAGATTTAGGGATATCAATACAATGGTCAGCGCCGCTCGGCTTTCGGAGCAGCCCGGCGCGCGCTCCGTATACCTGGTCCGTTCCAGGGCCGTAACTTGTGAACCACTTCGAATATCGAAAAATCCTTTGGCCCACATTTTCTACACATGTTGTAGATGTGATTTATGAAAAAAATCGATTTTTTCGACCCGAGAAACTAGAGGACCGCCTTAAGAGCAATACCGAACCTTTCTGCTACTTTTGCGGAGCACTCATAAGATTGAAAACTTAGAGCTCAATAACACTAGATTGAGTCAGGAGATACACGAAGGCTTAGAGCTAACGAACACTGGAATGAGACAAAAATAAATCGGGAAAAGGAATCGAGCGAGATTGTTATAGGTGGCCTCACAACAACCATTACCGCAGGTTGTTGTAATGGTTACGAACCATTACAACAACCATTACTCGCAGAGTACTGCGAGGTCTTGTATTCCAAGTCCTCGCAGTACTTGGCTTAGCAGATTCATCATAGTCATTATTTTCTCACTTGAACGTTTTTTTTTCTCACTTTATGTTCTTACTTACACTTAAATAATTCCTCACTTTCGAGTTTCTCACTTTCGAAACGCAACACGGACACTTGTGCCAAAAGCATTGGCGTAGGAAGAAGCTACATGGTAAGCATATGCGTGAGCTACATCTGACGAGCGGCCGGCTGTCGGACCCGTCGCGTTGTAGGGCAAAGTGCGCATGCGCGCATTGGTATCATAGTCGCGAAATAAGGTTTCCGTGATTGGAAAGTAGTATTTATTTGATTTGAGGAAATATTTATTCAAATTTTCTATTTTAAATGTGGCTTTTAATTGATGTGAAGAATCGGCACGTAAAAAAAAACATATTTAGTGACGCCGAATAAATGCTGTAGTTACAATCACATAAAAAGTGTTTCCATACGAGTAAACATTTATTAATTTCTAATAAATTATGTTCTACTGTGTCAATTTATTAGAACACAATAAATATTTTTTCTGAGTGTACAAATACGTCTAGCACATCTATCTCTCTCATCGAATCCGACACTGTACTTCGAGTGGCTCACTTTAACGCAAACTCACTTCTCGCGCACATTCAACAGCCTCATAATATCTCTATCTCTGAAACCTGGTGACATGAGTACGTGCCAGACAAACATGTAGCTTTAGACGGATTTTATATTTTAAGAAATTATCGCGAAGGCAGAAGAGTCGGTAGTGTAGCATGCTACATCAGTAATAGTTGTCGTGCTAAAATTCTTGACGCATCCTCTTCAACGTTTTCAAACTATCCGGAATACCCACTTCTAGAGATCGCTTTCGGGGCACGTCGCTCCATTCTGCTCGCGACTATTTATCAACGTTCTAAGGGATCTTTGTTCGCCTATTTCCTCGCCAGTTTCGATCGTGTTGAGTATAATTACATCAACATAATTTTTACATGACATCTTAATTGTAACTTGCTTACTCACAATACAGAACCCCTGACCCTCACAGAACTTATCTATACTCAGGCACTTTTCCTTCTTCCGTCTGATGCGACCTATCATACATGATATTGTGATTCCTGGCCTCATGGTTTTATTATTGATAGTGCCAACAAACTTATATCTTTTTCTTAAATGACCAGCCCCTTCTATCGCAGGCTACGATTACATTGAAATCGCATATGATTTTGGTCCCACGAGCCTACCCAATCGTAAAATTTTAAAACGTAACTTGAAACACTTCGATGAGATCGCGTTTCGTAACTTAGTGGATACAAAATTGTCTGAACTTACCGTTCGAAATTCCTCCATCACCGACGATAATTATGGCGTGGATTACCTTGTCGACGTGCTTTCGAATATACTGAAAGACGCATTCGATATTCATGCACCAATCTGTGAATTTCTCCCTGGCAAGCTTCCGACTCCTTGGCTCTCTTTACAACTTAAAAGTATGATGAAGTTACACTCGGTATCGCCAGGCTAGGGATTGACAATGAGTGACAGTATGTCTGCGTCAAACAAGGCAGCAATATCTCTTCAAAAAACTCGCCATCATCACTGAACAGTCGTAGATATGGTAAGAATTAGTCAACTTAGGCTTGATCAAACCTAACCTCTCCTCTCCACTCAGTTTCTTCACCCCAGATCTTTTGAACAGGTTTGACATATCTATCTCGAGCAATTGTAACTATCTCTCCCGTACAGCTCATCTTGAATCAATAAACAATATTCCGCACCCTGCGATATTCTTTTCTTTTACCGTTATTTCTATTGACACCGTCGCCAAATACCGCGTTAGCAATACTTCATCGTCACTCGGCGCCGGCCAAATGGTATCCCTCCATTCGGATTACTCAAGGCAAATTCTTCTCTCTGCGAAAAGTTGAAAGCCATATTTAATCGCTCTATTTTACTTTCACAATTTCCCAGTAATTGTACAAAGGCCTTCATCCGTCCCCTTTCCAAGGTCAAGTTGCCGCGATCTCCGTCAGACACACGTCCTATCGCAAATCTCAGTGAACTCTCCAAAGTGTTCGAACGCATTCTTCATGCATAAATCATATCATTTCTGAACGAGTACAATATTCTCAATGATCGCCAATCAGGGTTTAGGGAGCCCTACACTACTCAGCCATATCTGCTCTGAGTTTCAGACGACGTCCGTCGAGCGATAGATCAAAGTATGCTTACGATTCTTATTCTATTCGACTTTAGTAAGGCATTCGACACTGTACCTCACTTACTATTACTACAAAGACTTCGTATTATCAGCTTATCTGTAGAAGTTGTATGCTGGTTTCATTCATATCTTACAGGCAGAACTCGATCTGTAGTGGATGTTCAGGGACAGTGCTCTGGTTGGCACTCCTTCTAATGGAGTGCCCCAGGGCTCTGTCCTTGGCCCTCTACTTTTCTCTCTTTATATTAATGATATCGGCAGGAACCTGCGGTCTTCTAGCCTTATGATATTCGCCGATGATGTTCAAGTTTATTTGCATATGTCACAGCTGATTTTGCAAGGAGCAATGAGTTGACTGTGAGTACTGCTAACAAGGAAACGTTGCGAGGTCGACGTCTCCGTTTTCGATGAAATTTGGCATGCTTGTAGAATGGGTAAAAATAGGCGACACGTATTTTTTTATATCGGCGGAACCCGATTTTTAAGGGTTGAAAAGCACCCTTGAAAATTGGGGTGTTTTTCGTTTTTCGTCGATAACGTTTTAACAGTACGAGATATGAAAAAACTTCAAATTGCAACAATGTTTATTTTTTGGTGTACTATACATTGGAGATGAGAACAATGCAGATAGCAACAAATTTCATATTCTTTATTGCAAAAATGCAATGTTTTCAACTTTATCTCCGAGAACGTTTAATCGATTGGGATGTAAATTTGCATACATATAGAGAATGGAAAAGTGCGGATACGGATTTTTTTCTTTTTCCGATATCTCACAATTAAGGGGTTGAAACTGCCCGTCGATTTTTTTGCCGAGAGCATTGTATTATTAGCTAACCTTTTGGCATTTCAGTCTAAATTCACGTCAATATATGTTCGTGTTATGACGCAATTGCATATTTGTAACATTCCAGCCCCTCCCCCAACGGTCCCCCTCTCGAAAGGCAAACGTTCAAAGTTCTTACCGTGCGGCATGGACGAAAATTTGTAGAAATAAAAATGGGTTACAAAGAAAGTACAATCAGTGAAAATAGTCGATACACATTTTCTCGTTTTCGAAATAAAAATAAAGTTCGAAGGGAAAAAATGTTGTATTCTTCGACTACGAGACGTTCATGATGATAATGATGAGTACAGCAACAAATGGCGTGTTGTTTATTGCAATAATTCGTGGATTACTTGTGAAAAATCACTTTTCAGTTTCCCACTTATATGGGCAGAGGCGAGGCTCGCAATCACGGACTGGTCCGGATTGCGTCCAGTTGCTTTGGAAAGCAACTGGATTACAATTGTATATTTACGAAGAAATTCCACTCCGCTCACCATATCGAAGGCATTATCTGCAGAGATTGCAGCGTTTTTGGGTTGCCGCTGCAACTCATGAACAGAATGATGCAAACATTTTTATCAGCTTATAACGCAGCATAATTTAATCTTTATCTTTAACTTTAATTTCACAAACAGCAGAACCAGTGAACGAAAGAAATAAATCTTCGCAAAAGGCGACTACGGTGCAAAGAGCGGCTCTCATAATAACCTTGAAATCGCCTTATTAAAGATTAATAGCAATTCTGATAATAGCGTGTGTGGTCGTTATTTTTTTCGTGTGCATTTACCAATTGGGTTTCAAGTCATATAAATTCACCAACGATCATTATTGCTGCAGTTACGACGGAGAAGCCAGCCATACATTTTGAGTTCGAAATCCAAATAAAAATGTACGTTAACCCGATGAATGTTATTCAACTTCTATTCATAGCGATAAGTGTTATGAATTTGCCTCGCAATCCAATCATCGAACAGGAAAAACTGTTCAGTAAGGATCTAGAAAACATGATCATTGAAGCGATGGATCAACCTATGAAAATGGAATTCGAAACTGGTTTGGATTTTCTGTCACCAAATGAAATTCATGAAGCAGCCGCAGTAGAAGATGACAGTGAAGAAGATTGGTATAGACAACGATACCTAGATCCAAAAATTGATGAAACTGTATGTACCCAAGACATAGAAGAATTGGGTTACGAATACAAGACAAGAGCTGTAGATTACTGGAGATCCGGGGCAAATGGGAATAGAAAGTTTTCATCTATTTAAACGAAATTCAAAAAGGTGAAATCAGAGCCGCAGTGGCGCCGGTGGGCCCACAGTATAAATAAGGGTGGCACCCACAAAGAAAAGTTAACAAAGATAGCTCACCACACGTTAAACAATTTTAATGATGCTTTGGACAAAAGGCTGCCTGTCCATGATATAGATCTTCGACGATGGGCCTTACCTGCACGAGAAATTGTAGAAATACCAGCCGTAAATTTCCAAGCATCCGCTTCTTGGGTAAGGACATTCAAAAACCAACATGGAATTGTGTCACGGAAGATTACTAAATATGTAACAAAACAACAATTATTAAACGCTGACACACCTCAAAACAAAGTTATCGAATTTATAGAAATGGTGAAAGTCAACATAGCCAACGTTGGGGCAGAAAACACATTTAATTCTGATTAGAGTGTATTCAATTTAGAGCTACATACAAGCCACACATTGGCGAAAGAAGGGCAGAAATCCGTTGAGACAGTTGTGCAATCGAAAGCATCAACAACACACAGTTATACTATACAGCCTTTGGTTTCTGCGAGTGGCAAGCTTTTGGCACCTATGTTGATCGTTTTAAACGAACCCACTGGCAAATTTGGTCCTCCAGTGGAACAAACTACGTTCAGAGCCGAAAATATAGTTCTATTGGCTTCGAAATCTGGAAAATTGACGACTAATCATTTCAAGCGATGGTTCCAAGAAGTATATATTCCCAATACGGGTCCAAAAACGGTAATACTTCTGGATTCGTGGAGCGGTCAATGTCCACCTGCATTTAAAGAAATGGATATGCAAGGGAAAGATATTAAAATTTTAACCATTCCAGCAGGTAAATATATTGCACCAGTTTCATTAATTCTGTAGACAATTAGTCCATACGATAATTAGTAATTCCTGCAGGTACGACTGGAATGATACAGCCCCTTGACGTTCATGGCTTCCGTGTGTGGAAAAACACACGTCAAACACTTTTCTGACGCAGTAATATTATACAATTACGACGTCAATCTGCATTTGAGAGACAATATTGATAAATTACAATCTCTTACACACAACCAGTTTTCTTCTTCACGGTTTACAAACCTTTTCAAATATGCGTGGTACAAAAGCGGGTACGAAGAAGAAAGACCACCAAACTTCAAAAATCCGGTAGAATTTTGCTTTTCACAAAATGCACCGACATGCGATATATGCGGCGAAGCAGCTATTATCACTTGTGCGTGGTGTAAGAAATCTCTTTGTTTCAAACACTTTTATCATGACTATCATTATTGTAATAAGTATAATCTATAAAAAACATAGAGTTGAAACCTTTCCTAAATGAGTAAGCATGAACACTTTTCCGATTGTGTTGTAATCTTCAAAGGCAGTACGTGGCGGGGGAGAATTTCTTCGTAAATATACAATTGTAATCCAGTTGCTTCCCGAAGCATGAAGTTAGTTCGTGATTGCGATCCTTGCCTCTGCCCATACTAGTGGAAAACTGAAGAGTCATTTTTCACAAGTAATTCACGAATTATTGCAATAAACAACACGTAATTTATTCCTGTACTCATCATTATCATCATGAACGTCTAGTAGTCGAAGAATACAACATTTTTTTCCTTTCGAACTTTATTTTTATTTCGACCCGTTCACGAGCTATAGAAAGAACGAAGTTTTAAAGCATGCGTTGACCCCTTAAGAGTGTCGTTCCGCCAAAACGAGAAAATGTGTATCGACTATTTTGACTGATTGTACTTTCCTTGTAACCCATTTTCATTTCTGCAAATTTTCGTCCATGCCGCACGGTAAGAACTTTGAACGTTTGCCTTTCGAGAGGGGGACCGTGGGGGAAGGGGCTGGAATGTTACAAATATGCAATTGCGTCATAACACGAACATATATTGACGTGAATTGAGACCGAAATGCCAAAAGGCTAGCGGATAATACGATGCTCTCGGCAAAAAAAATCGACGGGCAGTTTCAACCCCTTAATTGTGAGATATCGGAAAAAGAAAAAATCCGTCTCCGCACTTTTCTATTCTCTACATGTGTGCAAATTTACATCCCAATCGATTAAAAATTCTCGGAGATACGGTTTAAAAAATTGCATTTTTGCAATAAACAATATGAAATTTATTGCTATCTGCATCGTTCTCATCTCCAATGTATAGTACACCAAAAAATAAACATTGTTGCAATTTGAAGTTTTTTCATATCTCGTACCGTTAAAACGTTATCGACGAAAAACGAAAAACACCCCAATTTTCGAGGGTGCTTTTCAACCCTTAAAAATAGAGTTCCGCCGATATAAAAAAATACGTGTCGCCTATTTTTACCCATTCTACAAGCATGCCAAATTTCGTCGAAATCGGAGACATCGACATCGCAACGTTTCCTTGTAAGACTAAGGCCCTCATCCTTGGGAGCAATACTTTCACTCGGGATGTTAGCGTGCGTACCCATGCTGATATCCTGGTTAAGAACGCTGTGGTTCCTCTCATAGCTAGCACAATTAATTTAGGACTACACCTCTCGGTCAACCTTTCATGGCGTCACCATGTTTCTTCCATCTCGCAGAAGGTAAATGGTATTCTCTTTAAGTTTAAGGGAAGGTTCTGCCTTGTTGGGCTAAAAAATGTTCGATTTTTCACCAATTGTTAATGCGAAAGGTATTAAATATAGAATGTTGATATTTGGTATGTTGACTAAGCAGACCTTATTGAACATCAAAATATTTTTTATAGTTTGACAAAACATGGCGGTGGGAATGGGAAGAGCCACGTAAGCCGGTGCGCGAGCGATGGCATACTTCGCTTGCAGAAGTCCTAAGTCCCGGACAGATGATCTGAAGCAAAAAAAAATCAAACATATTTTTACTTTGTACAATATTTTGTATAAGTTGACCTAGAATCAAGAAGAAAAATTGAAAAATAAAAAAATAGTGAGCAAAAAACTGCGAAAATTTTTGGGAAAAAAAAACAAACTTCCTTGCGATCGCTCATAATTTTTTTGTTTTTCAATTTTTCTTCTTGATTCTCGGTCAACTTATACACAATACTGTACGAAGCAAAAATAAGTGTAATTTTTTTGCTTCAGATCACCTGTCATGATCATGTCATCACAATGTCATCGCCCGCGCACCGACATACGTGGCTCCTCCCACTCCCACTACCATGTTTTGTCAAACTTTAAAAAATATTTTAATGTTCAATAAAGACCGCGTAGTCAACATAACAAATATCAACATTCTATATTTAGCACTTTTCGCATAAAAAATCGGTGAAAGATCGAACATTTTTTGGCCCAACAAGGCAGAACCTCCCCTTAAATTCCACAAGAACTCCTTATCCTCCGTTCTCCGTACTAAGTTGGTTTCTTCCCTAATATTTCCACACCTTGATTATTGCTGCCTTGTTTATCATGGCCTTTCGAATTAGCTTAACTCTTGACTACAAAAACTGATCAATTGCTGCATCCGTTTTATCACCAACCTTGGTCGCAATGTACACATTACACCCTATCGCCATCGACTAAAGTGGTTATCGGTAAAAAATCAAGCAAGATCGGAACGCCGATCTTACCCTGATTAGTTGATAACCACTGACTTAGCCGCCCCTATCCTTCGTGATAATGCGCCGTCTTCCGTATAGTGTGCTAAGTTTATGCGCGACGTTTACTTATACTGTATGCGTAGTTATAATGTTTAATGTTGGGTAGTATGACGTTGTAAGATATATCTTATAAAGTATGCCCTACTGTTAGCCAGTAAGATCGGTTGTAAAACTGTGCGACACGTCGAAGCGGTAGACTCGTTTAGTTGCGTAACTTGTATGATTGTAATTGCGCGTTCTTGCGTCTCTTGTTAATGTATTAGTGAAGATATTTCCAACTCATATTTTTATCTATTTCATACTTAGCCCCATAGTCTAATTGGGACTTAATACATTTATTAAATCAAACAATCAATCAATTAACCAATCAATCAATTCAATCTATCAATCAATTAATTAAGCAATCAATCAATCAATCAATCAATTAATTAATCAATTAATCCAATCCAATCCAACTCTCTTTCTTTCTCTCTCTGAGAGAGAAAGATGAGAGAGAGAGAGAGAGAGAGAGGTCTCCTGGAACGGTCGTGTTCATAATTAGCTCTCGAAAATCCAGGTTTTCCATCGCTTTTACCTCTACAATTAACGAGTATTAGGCTGATCAGTGTGCGAAAGTTGTTATTATATTATTTGGTGTAAACTGATGGTATAAATTGATCAAAAGTCACAAGCTCCAGCATAGTTTTGGCGAATTTTTGCTGCGTTGTGTATTAACGGGTTATACGCAGTTAGAAATTTCAAAAAATCGATTTATTTCTATTGCATTTTCGGAATGTACAAAAATGGGAGTATATTCCCTGAAAGATTCAAATCGATCCAGCGACTATTTTCGGAAATCCACACATATTTGTAAAGACGCTCGGAGCGCTACAAAGTAAGCGCTCGAAAGAGCGGGGAGTAGCAGCTCTTGTTATGGCGCGCGATTCCTGAGGTGACCCTTTTCATTGTATTCGGAGCATAACATTTCAATGCAGAAGGTCTATTGTATACTTCAGCGCAAAATTTAGACGTTGCTTATACCACAGAAGTGAATTTCGTCAGTTGAAATAGCTCTGCCACGTTGTAAAGTCGTGCGTTCAGTTCATACTCTCTGTTCGTAGTTTTGCGTTTCAAAATGCCCCTCAAGTGTACTCGAAAACGAAGAGCATCTGATAAAGTGCAAATATCAAGACCAAAAAAGAAAAAAAATATTTTTAATCCAAAAACCGCTGAGACCGATGAAAGTAGTTTCAGTGTACTCAGTAATAAGTGAATACGTAAAATGTAAATCTTGTGATGGGAAAGTCAAATTTGAAAGTAGTATTCAGCAATAAGTGAATACGTAAAATGTAAATCTTGTGATGGGAAAGTCAAATTTGAAACAGCTTCACAACGAAGACTTGGTTTCAAAATCGGTCTTCTGTGGGATAAGTGTAATGCTCGACTCATAAACTCCTGTCCCTTTATCAATCATTCTTAGGAAATAAACAGACAATTTTTATTTGT
Source organism: Ophion slaviceki (assembly GCA_944452715.1). Taxonomy (NCBI): domain Eukaryota; kingdom Metazoa; phylum Arthropoda; class Insecta; order Hymenoptera; family Ichneumonidae; genus Ophion; species Ophion slaviceki. The sequence continues at coordinate 35,256,510 of OX101785.1, read as the reverse complement.
CATGAGAACTCTCGGATAAGGATTAAAGGGTGCAGCTAAGTTTTGTGGATTGATGAACATGCCAGCTTTTGTAACGCAAAACACTTATGACCTGATTATAAAAAAATATTCACTCTTGTACGAAAATAGCCACCGAGAAACTTTTCGAAAAAGCTTGTGCTGAAGAAAAAGGTGCGACTTCTGAAAACCAAGGCAATGAAAATCGTGAAGAATTGACAGTATCTGCCGATGGAACCTGGAAAAACGAGGGTTTACTTCTTTATACGGGGTAACGTCATTGATCGGACATTATACGGGGGAAATTATCGATATTGTTGTAAAAAGTGCGTACTGCAAACAATGCGAACTTTGGAAAAAGAAAACGGATACTGAAGAGTACAATGAATGGTATAACGGTCACAAAGATATTTGTTCTGTGAATCATAATGGTCCTTCGGGAAAGATGGAAGTAGCTGCGGTCGTAGAAATGTTCAGACGTTCAATGGAAAAATTTGACGTTCGTTACAAAAGTGAAATTGAAGTGGTCAAGAAAAAATGTATTGGACATGTCCAAAAAAGAATGGGCTCACGACTCCGAAACTGTGTAAAAAACAATACTGAAACTGCAGGTAAAGGTGGGAAAAACAAAAACAAAAAAGGCGCTCGGTGGAAAAGGCAAGCTCACTGCTAAACTGATAGATAAGTTGACAGTTTGATATGGCTTGGCAATCAGGAGACATTGTGATTCCGTTGACAATATGTATAATGCAATATGGGCAACATATTACCATTATTGTTCAACGGATGAAAATCCTCAACACGAAAAGTGCCCGGTCGGAGCGGAGTCATGGTGTTCTTGGCAGCGAGCTCAAGTTTCGAATACATATTCAACTTACAAACATGACTATCAGTCATTACCACGTGATGTTGCTGAAGCTCTGTTTCCAATCTACACAGATAGCAATTAAAAATTACTGGAAAGATGTGTTGGTGGTTTCACGCAAAATAACAACGAAAGCTACAACCAGTTGATATGGAAAATCACTCCGAAAATCATTCCTTCTGTTTCGAAGATAGTGGAAATGGCAGCTTACATCGCAACTGGTACTTTTAATGACGGTACAACATCGCTCCTGTATTACATGAGTGCACTGGGACTATCAATTGGGCCGAACGCCCATGCCTATGCCGAAAAGGAGGATGCAGAACGCGTCAGAATCACGGTCTTACATACAGGTCTTGAAACTCTGGTGGTGGGGGTATGTCCTCGGATTGAAGCACCGACCGTTTCGACTAGTGACCACGAGTGTCGCTGCGATAGAGTGATGCAGGCTGTGCGAGAGAGATGGAAATCGATTGTTGACTCATAGGAACCTATCCTAGCTGTACAATTGGTTGGTGTGGGCAAATTATGATATTCAATGTCAAAAATGCATGATGGACCTAAATACAATTAAAAGTAACTTTATCGTAAACCTGGGTACAATGAATATGAATGTTTTTTATGTAGGTGTCAATGTGAGCTCGTGTTGGTCGAGGGGTTCGGAGCAAGCTTCGTAATGCTGCTTTCAGGGGTTCGATCCCTGTGTGCTCGGTTTTTTAAAAACATGTTTTAGCTTTTATAAAAAAAATAGGCTTTACGCGTTGTTTTAATTGAACGGAAAATAAGTGGCAACTATTCCAGACCGAAGTGGAATCTAGACCGAAACACTTGCAGGATGTATTCCTTGAAAATCCAACAAATACTTAAGAAACAGTGCTTCTTTTGCAATTCTTTATTTCCTCTTCGAAAAATCTTAATGCATGTCCCAAGAAACATTTTCAATAATCTCTACTTTGCAGTTTCCGAAACGGTTTGCGTTGGTAAATTTAAAAAAACACCTCTTTTCCGACCTTTACGCGAAGGACTTTCGAGTAGGATAAATGAAAATACTTCACTAACTTTGTTTTATGTTTTCCAGCCTGGAAAGTAGTTATTGTAATGAACCCAATAATTTTTCATTTTTTTTCAGGTTCCCGGCTCGAACGCCTGTTTCGCCCATTCTCGATGAATATATTTCGGTTCGAAATGATTTCCGCACACAACGTGTCTCGGTTCTAATTTCCCAACTCCCGGTATCGCGGCCTCCCATTTTTTTAATTGCACCAAGTCTCTCGGCACCCGAAACACTGAGCGTTTCGATTTTTCACTCCGAGTGCCTGTTTTACACGTTGGCACAATACACCACTTAGTCATTTTTCAATATCACCGTTTCTACAAGTTTAAAAGTAGAGCACGTCGCGTGTGGTCGCGTGAATCAGCGGTTATGTTTGGGTTTTGTTTACTTCTGAAATCTATTTCCGTCTCTCTCACATAGCCTGCATCACTCTATAGCAGCGATCCTCGTAGTCACGAGTTGAAACAGTCGGTGCTTCAATAAGAGGCCATTCCTCACCACTGAAATTTTGAGCGAGTTTCAAGACCTGTATGTAAGACCGTGGTCAGAATATCCGACTTGAGAGCGCAAGAGAGCACGCGCGAGGGAAGAATGGCTCGCAGACGACACCAAATGGGGATATTGGAAGCTGCTGATGACGCAGAGGATTTATCATACGGTCCTGGAATAGATGACTCTATGCAAGTTGAAAAAAAATCTTAAACATGTGTGAACGACTGCTGAAACTTCAAACGCGTTTTTCTCGAAACGGTGTTTTCAAAGTCGGTGAGCGCGATTTCTAAAAAACGGCTCAACCGATCGGTCTGCAATTTTAACACAACCTTGTCAGAGATATTCCTCAGGTTTCAATCGAAGGAATAAGATTTCCGATAAGTAGTGGTCATAGGCCGGTTCTAACCCAGGGATCTCAGGGGGGAGCGGGGTGGGGGTCGAGCGCGGTGAAGCCAAGTGCGGGGGTACGATGGAGTGAGGGGGGGGGGGAGCGGTCGCACGGGCGCGTGTGACGTCACAGAGGGGCCATGTAGTCCGTGGAGCGACTGGCGAGAGGGGGAAGCCGCCGTCGATGAGTGTTGTGTGTGCGTGTGTGTGTGTGTGCGTGCGTGCGTGCATGCGCGCGCGCGCGTGTGTGTGTGTTTGGGTGGACGCAGGGGGGGGGGGGGTAAAAGAATGCTGTGAATTAAATGACAATAAAACAATAGTTTATTAATAATTTAATTAAACAATGACTTTACATAGTATATACTATACATGAAATATTTGGTGTGTGTGTGTGTGTGTGTGTGTGTTGCCTGTTTTATTCAATTTTTCTAATTATTTTATTTTCAGTATCCGCAGCAGAACAGTTATTCTGGAACATAACAAATCTGGAACATAACAAAACGCACATGGAAATTTGGTGTGTCGGCTCGCCGCAGGTGGTGAAATATATTCCCCGGATATTGATGAATCGTTCGCTGAAGTGGCCACATTTTTGGATAAGTCTATCAACCGTGTCCCGAATATCGAAGTAGCACGACTCACAAAATGTTGCCCGATCACTTTCGGTGAAATATTCATAGTTTAAACAACACATGACTTTCCGGTTCGACCGATTTATTTGGTGCTGGTCCACTATGACTTCACGCAAATAATGGAAGCCTTCATCTGCGGCATTGCCCAATCCACTGATTCGGTATCACTTTCCAGTTCGTTTATTTCCTCCAATTTCATGTCGTCATGTGCAGGCACTTCAATTTCACCGTACTCATCATTGTCATCATCGGCGATATCAATAACTTCTTCTTCGTCAACCCAAAATGCACTTCATCGTCATCAGCGATATTCACTACAACCTCCATTTCATCATTGACGAAATCGATCAGTTCGATTTGATTCGACATTTTTTTTCACTTGTTTTTCGTTTTCAGAGTCTTTCACAATGACACCTCGGAGGTTGGAGACTAGAATTACGAAAACTGCTGTTCCGATCCTTCTTCAAATTTAGATTTTTGGATCCTCATAGGGTTATAGTAAGGTGGGTGATGGTCAACAGAATGTGTTAATAGTTTTCAACATTAGTCGGGACTTGTAGAAAAAAAAACCTTCCAAGATGTTGCATCCTGGCCAGGGATAAACGAAACGGATTTTCTTAACTATCTCTGTGGGGTAGGCATCTGATGTCCAGAAAAGTGTGTACCCGTGGTGGTGAAAGCTGACCAGGCTCGCCAAGCATTGACTTTCACGATCTCCACAGAACAGCGTCTAGGTCATGGAGACTGAACTACCGATATCTGGTTTGCATCCCTGAATGATGACATATATATATTGTCACGTGTTCCAGTATGCATGAAGTCCAGCCTGTCACGAATCATAGGGCTCTTCGCAGAGTAACATCAAACCTATTCAAGTGACACTTGAGGCTATACAGTTCTTACCAAACCAGTCACATTATTAAGGCATTTTTTTTCTTCGTTGACGTTCGAAGCCACCCTCCGAGGATAGGGAACATTTTTTTTTATTACATTCCGCTCAAGTAATGTCTCGGATATCCAAAACACGTTTACGAAAACGAGGTATTTATTACAAAAACGATCAACTTTAGGAATCTATGGCCGGAGCATTTTTTAGGCTTCGACCGCTGATCCCGCTGCATGCACCATTTAAGCACAGATGCACTTGCGGTGTGGGACACTCACCAAATACTTTTGTTTGCTCCCATTGAACCCCGACCGGGTCGTTCTGTGTCTGTATTTATTTTTCATGCTTTCCGCGATAATAGATATCAACGTGATATTAAAAACTCTGGTGGAGGTGATTCTATTACATTTTCCGAGCTATAAGGGAACGACAAAAATATTTTCTGATAAACCATTTTCTGGGAAACCATTTTTAATCATCGACAGCGCTCAAAAGTGGCCACACTTTGAATGAAGCAGTGAGTTAACATAATCTCTCTGGGAAGACTTTACAACTCGTTAATACGGAGAACAACAATGAACCATCAGAAGAAATATTGCACAACCAAGCCGCGCTCTTAAGTTCGATTGACGACTTTGCCGTGTGGGGGCAACAGATCGTTGAGTTCATCGAAGTACTGAAAACGCATAGCCAAATTAAGCGCCAACGATTATCAACTAAACATCAATAGTCATTGATAGGCCAATTACCGCATCTGGAAGGATTGAAGTATTCCATGTATAGTCATTTTATATGCATGCGTGCAGGACACATCGGTGATGGGTTAATGTGGCGAGAAATCGACTTGAACGCATAATGGTATATACTTTAACCTCTACTCGATGAATTTCAACAACGTGGAAGTGGTTGAGCTTTACGAAAAATACGTAATCGTACAATAAATGTAAATAAGTATAGATCAATCAGCGTTGAATATTATATCTCATTGCCACAGGAAATAATGATTATGAGGGCTGCGATTAATGTGCAATCAAGAGATAATATACGTTTCGCATGGGTGACAGTGGCAGCTTTATACCCAGCTGAACGAAACAGTGACCACGCATCTTCTTACAGGCATTATTCAGCGGTATTGAATATTTCGAATATTGGATTCCCACTGACTGTAGGTCAAATTAAAAAAAAAATTGTCCTTCAAAACAATTTATCCATCAATGTGTATACCACCAAAGAAGACATTGCTCCGATACGCGTGGCTCAACATAAGAGAAATAAAAGCATATTAATTTGCTATACATACAAGATACCGGGGATAATAATGTATGACATTTTACAGAGATCAATAACCTGTCAAGCCTCGTGAGCGCAGAACTAAACAGAGGCAGCCATTAAAAAATATATATGCCATCGGTGTGTGAAGTTGACATAATTACTTTATCGCTATATGTGCTAGACGAATTAAACAACAATCCATTATTTCACAGGTGTTTGCATTACGTTAGATCAGAGGATAAACTGCAATCACATGAGGTCGATTGTGGAGCAATAAAGCACTGCACCATCCGACTGTCGAATGATCCCAATAAGTGACTCCAAATCATCAACTCCAATCGGAAAGCACCACATCCATTCACTGGATATGCCTATTTGGAGTGTTTTTTTTTCTTTTTCTAATGATATCGAGTAGATGAGAGTGTGCAAAAGACTGATGAGAAGAACGTAGCAGAGGATATGTGTCAATATCGAGAAGTATTTGGTACTGATTACCACATGTGTTTTTCATATGACGAATCGCTATCATAGAATCGATCACATCACAGCGCTGATTTCATATCATGGTTTGTGGCAGAACTGGAAAAACTAGTGCTATGCATAAAATACATTTTCTACGAAAATTAATTATTGCCATGAGTTAATTCTAATACGTTCACGCTATGGCAATAATTGTGTATTCAGTCATCATCAACCAATCAAGGTAGAAGTTGAATTACTCAAGATACAATGGCGTATGCCCCACATAATATTAGATGAGATCAATAAATTATCATTACTTCGAACATTGGAAAGTGGGCGATACTTGAATATGAGTTTTCGCTCTTTCGCGCTCTATACAACTGTCCACCGCTTCAAAGCACAACGAAACATTCATGGACCGTAAAAGCTGCTTCCCAACTAGAGAAACCAAAATATGTAATTGGTGCGGCGCAGACTGGTAAAAAACATAATCTATGGCAAAGGATATTATTCACCGACTGCAAACTCACAAGTGCAAAACTTTATCACAATTCAGCATTCTTTTCTCAAGATGACTCGAATTTGGACTTCAAAAAAGTTTCGGCATGTTGTTCAATATGTACTCTCGATTTTGTAAATACCATTATGACTGCAATGGTGATCGTTATTTACTAACCATTGCCAAGTCTTAATGTAACGGCCCTCTCACGGTTAATGATTGATCGCATCAGAACGAGCCTGTGAAACATGCTACTGTAGATGTGTGAATAGAGTTCGAATGCAAAGAAGATTCACCACCGAATACAACTGCATAGTGTTTTAATCTTACATGATCGCGTTGTTGAATATTGTCTATTGACCGACATTATCCGTAAAATTGTATAGATCAGCAAAGTTCCGAGAGATACGAATCATCATGGTTGATTCGCAATCATCATGGTCTAAAGTGGGCATATGGAAACGGTCCATGTGGCATGGCTGAAGGTTTAATAACAGGTGCAGTTGAAGGTTCAACGAAAGACGACATGTGTCCGATCGTATATGTTAAGGGTAATGAAAAACGAGAATGGCTAGCTGATATACTAAATATGAAAAATGAGCTATTTATTGAGTCGTTGGATATAGACTTTAATGATATGGATGTCTCAAGTAAATTAGATGGAAGTTTTACTCTACGATGTGAAAAGCATAAAAACAATTGTGCCTTACAAAATGTATTTAAAATCTTTAATTGGTGGCTGAATCATAAAGATTCATGCAAATAAAAGAAATGTAACATTATGTACTTTTTATTCTCCTCACCCCGTACTTAGTTATGTCAGCATCATCTGATATCGGATGCTGCAACTGAATACAATATTACTTTCGAATGTGAAACTCAATTTTTTGTATGGAATTTTATTGAATATAAGTTAATATAATCGCCCAATGATGATCGACGACATTCATCGGTATACGTTCGATAGATGTTCATGAGCCGTTTGTTGGAAGTTTGCGCGGTATTCGAAGATTTTCGACAGTCGTTCGTGAAACGTTTTAGAGACTTCCGAAGACATTCATAAGACGTTCGAAGACATTCAAGAGACGTTCGAAAACATTCATAACACGTCGAAGACATGCATGAGGGGTTCAAAGAGTTTTAAGAGACTTTCTACGACGTTCATGAAACGTTCGAAAATGTTCGTGAGACATTCAAGAGACTTTCGAAAACGTTCATAAGACGTTTAACGACATTCATGAGAGGTTCGAAGACGTTCAAGAGATCTATGACGATATTCATAATACGTTCAAAGACATCGATGAGGGGTTCGAAGACGTTTAACAGACTTTCAAAGACATTCACGAAGGGTTTCAAGACGTTCAAGAAACTTTCCAAAGACATATAGAAGACGTTTGAAGACATTCAAGAGACGTTCGAAAATATTCATTAGACGTTTGAAGACATGCATGAGGGGTTCAAAGAGTTTCAAGAACTCTCTTCGACGTTCATGAGACGTTCAAGAGACTTTCGAAAACGTTCATAAGACGTTTGAAGATAATCGTAAGAGGTGCGAAGACCTTCAGAGACTTTCGAAGACATTCAAGAGATCTTTGACGATATTCATAATACGTTTGAAGACATCGATGAAGGGTTCAACGACGTTTTAGAGACTTTCAAAGACATTCTCGAGAGGTTTGAAGACGTCCAAGAGGCTTTCGAAGACGTTCAGAGATCTTCGACGACATACACAATACGATGTTCGACGACATCCATAAACCGAAGACTTTCATGACGTTTGAGTTTTGCTGGAATTGTTTGGGTTTGTGTGGGATTTTCACCCAAACAAACTCAAACAATTCCAGCAAAACTGTGAAAATCCCAAACAAACTCAAACAATTCCAGAAAACTCAAACGTCATGAAAGTCTTCGGTTTATGGATGTCGTCGAAGATCGTATTGTGTATGTCGTCGAAGATCTCTGAACGTCTTCGAAAGCCTCTTGGACGTCTTCAAACACCTCGTGAATGTCTTGAAAAGTCTCTAAAACTCTGTTTTATTTTATTTTATATAATTTAATGAACTTTAACTCAATGAAATTTAAGGTTAACATTGCACTGTATGCTTTTGGCACGGTACTCTTAGGGAACCTCGGTTTCAGAGTGCGCAATAAACATTTCCACCAAACCAACATTTCTCTCTCTCTCTCTCTCTCTCTCTCTCTCTCTCTCCCTCTCTCTCTCTGTCTTCCTCTTTAAATTCCTAGAGACAAGATTTCAAAGAGTCCTCTGCCACCGAACGGCAATTTAAAAGTTTTCCATTATCGGGATGAGGGACCGGGGGCAAGTACGTCAATCTGACGTTGGAGATTGCTTTCATCAGCCGGCGACGTTTTTTATATGCGAGAGATTGTAAGAAAAAAAAAGAGAAAAATGGAAATAAAGCCTTCTTCATAGTGTAAGGAAGTGCGTCGTACCACAGCGTCCTTGATAACGAATACATATGGTAAAATTCAATGGTGAATAGTAGAGGCAATATATTCGATGCTTATTTCTTTGGGCTATTATCGAAAATGACCTCAACTCTCCACTTATCGGCTTTATTATTTATTTTATCACACTTATGTCTCCGAAAGGACCCGGTTACTATTCCTACGTCCGGTGGTGGTCGGTTTCATGGCTTCCATCGAAAACTTATATTACATCCCCACACAAAGCCGCGCAAGAGCATCGTTCGATCGTCGGAAATTATTAGAATTTCCAATAGAATTTTCACCGTGCCGCAATTCTCCGCGAATATATTCCACGCGACCTTCGCGAGGAATACATGGATTATTCGAATGTCGAATGATAATAATCCCGAACCAATAGGGTTGAATTACGTGCGCAGTAAAATTACTTCATACACTGCCGAATCAAAATATTGAATGTCAATAGGATCTATTTACACGAAATAGATTTGTTCGTTATCTTACGGCCTACTACGATTAAATTTGTTTCGGTTAACTGGTATGGTATAGAGCCATCGTTCATGCTAAAATAGGTGAGACCGATTACGTTTCAAAGATAGGTCCAATGGTTTTTGAGATTGCGACCGCGAATGCGATGCCGTAATTTTGAAAAAGTAAAAAAGTACACCAAGTCGTAGGAAATGCCCTTGAAAAATTTGTTGTTTGTTTTACTTTAATAAAAATTAAGATTGTACTAAAATGATAATTATTTGTTGGTATTCAGACAATGGTTTACTCATATTTTTCTATTAATCAGTTGTACAAAAAAAAATAATTGATTTATAAAATAGCCAAGTACAATTTATGTAAATAGTATTATGCAAGTGTACACGAAATGTTGTACAGAATATTGTTAAGCCTGAGAAGTAATCTTATTAAAAATGTTTTATTTTTATTTAAAAAATAACATTATTATTGACAAAAAATTGAAATCACCATTATAGACAAATATAACGTACGTACCACCCAAGTACATTGGGAACGCTGTACAAGCTCTTGGCGTGTATGGTTAAGAAGGAAAGGCTCGGAAAGATATATTATTTTCTAGGGGTGTGCGGGTAGCAGAATTGGTCGGGTCGGGTAATTAGACTATGATTCAGATCGAGTGCCCGAATTTTTCGGGTACCCGAGTCTGTCGGGTACCAGTGATCGGACGGGTATACTCGAACTTTATCGAGTACCCGAGTTTTTCGAGTACTCGTCTCACATCGGGTACTCGATAAGCCGTGTTGCCGGAATAACATTTTAAATTTCGTTTCATAGTAGATAGCGCCACGAAAACATACCAAAACGAATGGAATAGACTGCAGCTTTATGTTCTCTACCCTTCGTCGACAGGTTGGAGTTCATGAGAAATGCAAATAATGGATCTAATAATTTTTGTTATGTGTACATTTCCAATTTTGTCCGGCACACTTCTTTTGAGACACTCGCTTTTTAGGAAATATCGAGATATTTGAATGTCGACAAACTGAATAAAAGCAAGATTCTTCGTCGAATTTTCATTCATTCTGTCTAGTGCTAAGTGGTAATTTCGGCGATTTATTTTTCTTAATTTTATTTCTTTTCATTTTTTCTCAGCAAAAACTTGTTCTTCAAACGCTTATTTCTCTGAAACTAATCATGATATTTTCAATTTTAAAACGTCAAATAGAAGCTACATTCTTCTCGCTTCGAATAAACGCAGGGCGTTGATTCTTGGTCTTTTTGGGTTTTTTTCTCTATTTAAAACCCACGTTAAAAAATTCAAAACTTTAAAGCGTTTGCCTGAACAGAAGATATTAATTGTAAATTTTTTCCTTTGGCATACTTTTTAGTGATGCCAAATGGCAACTTTCCCGCGCCATTACGATACGATCCGCCAAAATTTACCGTTTTTCACTCCGCCCTAACAGACGTACACACACACGCACACACATACGTACACGCACACACAGAATAGAAAAGTGAGACGCAAAAAGATTTTTACAGTATTATCATTTATTCGTTTTATCGCCTTCTTCGAGTTTTCATTTCCTTCCATTATTTGATCGATACACCTAGATAAAAAATAAATATAAATATAAATAATAGATACGGATCTCCGAGTCGTTTACGAATATTCGAAGTTTACGAATACCCGAAGTTTAAGATTACTCGACGTTTACGAGTAGCCAAAATTTGAAAGTACCCGATGACCAAATTCGGGTACCCGATGGTGGTGGGGAATGCAAAAATTTAACCCGTCGGGGACCCAACCCGACCCGAACATCGGGTACCCGAGTGAATCGAGTACCCGCACATCCCTAGCAAATATGATTGCTGCATACTCGCTGCAAAAAACAACGGTATAAATTACGCAAAAATAATTGTTTAAACAATCATTTTTTAATGTATTCTCGATCACGGGAATGATCGGTAAATACGGTACTTTCTATTCCTCTCAGCAATTATGATTGCTGCTTACGCGCTGCAGAAAGCAACCGCAAAAATGACGCAAAAATAATTGTTTAAACAATTATTTTTGCATTTATTCTTGATCACAGATGTAATCGGTAGATACAGTACTTTCTATACCTCTCAGCAAATATTGCTGCTTACGCACTGCCAAAAACAACGGTAAAAATGACGCAAAAATAATTGTTTAAACAATTATTTTTGCATTTATTCTCGATCACAAATGTAATCGGTAGATACGGTACTTTTTATACCTCTCAGCAAATATTATTGCTGCTTACGCGCTGCAAAAACAAATGGTAAAAATGAGGCAAAAGTAATGGTTAAAAAAATTATTTTTCCATTTATTCTCGATCGCGGGTATGATCGGTAGATACGGTACTTTCTATACCTCTCAGCAAATATGATTGCTGCTTGCGCGCTGCAAAACACAACGGTGTTATTTATATTTATTTTTTTATCTAGGTTTATCGATCAAATAATGGGAGGAAACGAAAACTCGAAGAAGGCGATAAAACCAATAAATGATAATACTCTAAAAATCTTTTTTCGTCTCACTTTTCTATTCTGTGTGTGCATGTGTGTGTATGCGTCTGTTAGGCCGGAGTGAAAAACGGTCAATTTTGGCGGATCGTATCGTAATAGCGGGGGAAAGTAGCGTTTTGGCATCCCTAAAAAGTATGCGAAAGGAAAAAATGTACAATAAATATCTTCTGTTCCGGCCAACGCCGTAAAGTTTGGAATTTTTGATCGTGGGTTTTAAATGGAGAAATAACCCAAAAAGACCAAGATTCAATGCCTTGCGTTTATTCGAAGCGAGAAGAATGTGGCTTCTATTTGACGTTTTAAAATTGAAAATATCTTGATTAGTTTCAGAGATATAAGGGTTTGAAGAACAAGTTTTCTTCTGAAAAAAAAATTAAAAAAATAAATTAAGAAAAATGAATCGCCGGAATTACCAGTTAGCACTCGACAGAATGAATGAAAATTCGACGAAGAATCTTGCCTTTATTTAGTTTTCCGACATTCAAATATCTCGATATTTCCTGAAAAGCGAGTGTCTTAAGGGACCAGTCCACTTTGGAGCTACGAAAAAAGTCTTTTTTCGCGATTTTTTTGTTGGGGACTTTATAAAAGATATGAATATAAAAGTTGTTGGGCTTGATAAACGAAGTCTTGAAATACATTTAAAAAAAAATTTATTCATTTTTATTCATTTTTAAATACAAAAACTATGGTTTAACATAACACCTCAAAAATAGGAGAGCTAGGTAGCTCCATCACAACTCGGCAACGGCTTGTCTGAAACAAAAAAATCAAAGTCCATTAGATTCAGTATGACACCAGCTACAAAATGACCCTCGGATATAAAGTTTTATCAAAAAATGGCAGATGAAAAACGAAAAAATGTTTAAAAAAATGTTTTTCGTAAAAAAAGCGTAAAAATCAATATTTTTAAACCATCGAGGGTCATCTTGTTGCGGATCATGTTTATTAGTTATAGAGATACGATGGAGCTAGATTTTGAAATCGTTGTTTCGAGAAAAATGCGTTTGAAGTTTTTACTATGAAAAACTCTTACCTAAACTCAATCGGCAATTCCTGCACCGTACAAAATCCCGAAATATTTGCTTACTGCAATTACCGGAACGTAAACTCTATTTTTCGACTTTTGGCCAGCTTTTTGGGATTTGGCCCCACTGTGCGACGTAGTGAATACACACAGACACTTTAAAAATTATTCGTTGAGGGTTAATGATCAATTCTGAGATTACGAAACCACAGGCGAAAAAAATAAAAACAAGCGGGGTAGAATCGAACCCGAAATACCGGGTAGAAAAGCTGAGCATTTATTCATATTTATCGCGGCCGCTTAGGTATTGAAATAAACTTGTGGGATATATAGAAAATGTCAATTTCTGACAACAACATTTCGTACAACCAATATAGAACACCTCAACCGATGATTGTAATGGTAATCATCTTTCCTTTCATTCGACACATTATTTTATATTGCTTTCGTAGTTATGCAGCTTACACGACCATATGGTAAATAACGTTAGCGCGAACGGCGCATGCGATGCGGTCCGGAGGGAAAGAAACAAAAGAGCTGTTTCTCTCTTCGTCGCATATCACTTCCGTTTGCCGTCACGCACCAAGCATAAATTGGTAAAAATAAAAAACGTAGTCGGTAAGCGTGCCTACCCCACTACCGTCGTTGTCAGGCCTGTATGTAAGTCCGTGGATAGGAGGAAAGTGGTAGGAGTCAACATCACCCGAAAATGATCACACGGAATACGTGGCAGTTGTTTTTTTCCCCACATATTCAATTAGGAACAGACCTTTGTTGCAATCTCCATACAAGTAGCACAATGCCATATCAGTTCTGCACCAGTATCGAACGGTCCATCCCTCGATATTTATTGACGTTTTCGCCTAAAGCTTTTACTATGATTCCTTTCTCGATCGAAGGACGTCGATGCGCACGAGCGGCTGTTCGCAGTCTACCAGACTCGTTTATCCATACGACGATAAAGACTATTTGCCAACGGGCGTCGTGACTTATTGTTACGCCATCACGCGTTCTGCGCCATTCTTCATCCGTTCTGGTTTTTAAATGCTATTCCGGTCTGCGGTACCTCACTCGCTCGTCTATATTCTCTGCTCCTGCTATCACATCCTTATGAATAGATATATAGATAGAGAACACACTGAGCGTGTGTCTCGGGTCTGGACGCGGAAAATTTTTCCACCCTCGTTGGAAAAGCTTTTCTAACACACGTTCTTGCCTCCGACCTTCTTTTTTTGTATACGCTGAACTCTTCATTCGCCGTCTTTCTCTAACCAATCTTGGTAAAATGGACGAGTAGTTCGGTTCGCGATTGATTTTCTGCTTCATATTAAATACTCGGTTTTTCTCCCAATCCGTCAGGCTGATATTTTTTTCCGCCGAGAAGAATGTAACACTCCACGTTAGTAGATATTCGGGCGCCATCGGGCGGTCCCGATTTACCGGTACAGCTGCGTTGCCGATATAAAAAAAAAAGAATAATGCATTTACTCAAAAAAACACCTCTACGCATAATTTTCGGGTGGGGACCAATTTGATTCAAATAAATTATAGTCCTATTCCCAAGTAATCCCAGGTACAGTACGATTAACGATGCTTTTGATTCGCACTAGTTAGACAAAAAAGGTAGCTATAGTTCCTGATGGTGCGAGATTTTTTGGCATGCCTTTCATTCTTCGCGTACTCCATTTTCAGGACTTGTACGCTGAAAAGCGATAAAAAGAGAAGCTACTGCACCTTTGTTTGGTAGTAATTCCGTCCTGTTTTACACCGATGGAGTCGGTTTTGTCTTCGAGTTTATTATTATCCTGGCTTTTTTATCAAATCCAAACGCTGGCACGCATTCAGTTCGCTCAATCGGTGTATTTAATTTAATTTCGAACAGTTTATTGTGCGTGGCGTTTTACGGAGCCATAAAACGGTCGTTAAGGGAACATCGACAAATAGGGTGAAAGTCGTTGAAGGGAACCGAGTACAAGAGAGAAATGTAGTATCCCGTTGGTATACCTTTCTTCTCGACCACCCCTTCTCGCCCTTGCCCTCTCCGCCACCCGCCTAGCTTGCGTTTCATGTAGCGCTTCTCTACGGTATCGGTGGTCCAGGGATTTAACTCGATGCCCTCTTTTATGTACGCTTTCGTCGAAATATCCACAGAAATCTTGGGAGCCGTCACAGAGAAAAGTACCAAAGACTCGAGCTCATTAAATAAGCGGGTAAATAAAAATAAACGGATTGCGTCTGGCACTATTTTTTTTTACGAGAACCCCGCTATTTTCTGGAAGCGAATTCTCGGCGCAAACTGTAATTTCCATAAAGATGATTTTTTGTTTCGCTTTTTCGTAAAACATGAAATTGTTACGTCGGAGAGAATAAAAGGCTATTTTTTTGCTTATTTTCACGAAGCCTACAACGCTAACGCAAAGCAGCGGGATAAACGACAGCGGAAATTATGTTGGATGCCCCTGGCATTGCCTGATCCATTTTCCTTGGATATCAATAGCAGTATTCCTTTTGGTAACTCGGAGGGACAGGGAGACGTCGGGTAGACCGTGCTGTTATTGAGTTTCTTACTCTCTCAGAAAATATGTCACTCTAGACGACAGGCGGCGATTCGCCATAGGTATATTATGGTCATGGTTGACGAGATACGCCTCGGATATACATTATTTCACGTCTATCTCGTTGCAAAAGACGTCGTTTTTCATCATCTATAAATATATAAGACCATCTTTGAAAATACGTACGAAATTCAACCAGTGAGAGAGACGTACGGTGAACGAGATTGCCGGAAAAGCTCGATGCTCCGGTGAGAGACCGTCCACCGGAAGTTTTGCTGTTTCGTCTTTGTCATTTCATAGAGCGGACGAGTCGTTCGCCTTTCCGCTCAAACATATCAAAATGTCCGTGCGCGTTCCCGAGTCCGAACACACGAAGAATTCTTTCTACCGAGATTGACCCCATCGTTCACGTGCTGTGATTACGAAAATCACATAAAGACATTTAAAAGTATATATTTGAATGGGAAAATAATTCTAGTATCTACTGTAAACAGCTAAGTAAAAAAAGAACGCCAAGTAACAAAATGCCCCCGAAAACATTATTGCTTGTTTGACCATATACAAAATTCTGATTTATCTTGAAATATTTTTTAATTTTATTCAACAAATTCTTTTATTATATTTTTTCAATTAAAATGTACAAAAAAAGTGAAATAACTTTTTATAAAATAACCAAGCAAGTTTAATAAAAACGTAAACAAAATTGTTAAACCTTAGAAATCATATTTTCCTAAATATTTCATTTTTATTTTAAAAATCACATTACTATTATAACAAAAAATTGGTATTACCATCATATAAAAATACAACGTATGTACCACATAAGTACACTGGAAATGCTGTGCAACGACTTGGCGTGCATGGTTAAGAGAAAAAGCTCGGGAAGATACACAATATATATATATATATATAACCTGTAACAACGCATCAACTGCCAGTGTTATTAGCAATGCGATCTCCTGCACCTTGCGCTAGTGTGATTCGGATAAGAAAACATTGATATATAGTGTTATCGGTGTATATATCGGTCCACAAAATTCATGTGACCGTGTCAAAGCTACGTTATATCCACTATTGACAAATATTCGACTGTACTCGGAAAAACCATCGAATTTAGCGCAATGAGTGTCAGGAGAGATGCTCAGATATTTCGTTTTTCACCAGCAAGACGACGGCACCGTAATTCGACCATTAAACTTGCCGATTCTGTGGCTTAGAGACGGATACAATACACAAAAGTATATACGAAATATATTTCATGTAATGTATAAAGTTGTCTGATAGAGGAGAAAGTATATACTTTTATATATCATATTAAATTATGCATACAAAATAAGGTTTAACGTATCGTGTGGTCTAGGGGAACATCACTGATTTGATCCATACTTTGCGGGATCGCAAAATTTGATTTCCACTTGGATAACAAATTGCGGCAGTCTAAATTTTTCCAGCCTGAGAGTTAAGTAGTTGGAAAGACGAAATCCTTCGCCGAGCTTTTTTTCTTAATCATACACGCCAAGTCGTTGCACAGCCTTTACAGTGTACTTATGTGGTACATTCGTTGTATTTTTATATAATGGTAATACCAATTTTTTGTTATAATAGTAATGTGATTTTTAAAATAAAAATGAAATATTTAGGAAAATATGCTTTCTAAGGTTTATCAATTTTGTTTACGTTTTTAGTAAACTTGCTTGGCTATTTTATAAAAAGTTATTTCACTTTTTTTGTACATTTTAATTGAACAAATATAATAAAAGAATTCGTTGAATAAAATTAAAAAATATTTCAAGATAAATCAGAATTTTGTATATGGTCAAACAACCAATAATGTTTTCGGGGGCATTTTGTTACTTGACGTTCTTTTTTTACTTTTTAAAAGTTTTTAAAGGGGATTTTATATCTTTTTGAAAGAGGAAAAATCTTTTTTTCGTTCTGCGCCAGTTCAAAGAGGAGTGAATTCAAATATATTTTCATTACTTGGCATTCTTTTTTCTACTTTTTTAAAGTTTCTAAAAGGGTGCGATTTAAACAGATAGTTAAAAAACAGGACACGTTGTTTCTGAAACCTTGTATATTACCAAATGTTATAAATATACTTTTTTACGTATTTACTCCCTTCCACTATTAAATCGACGTATTTGCAGGGTGATTTACAAACGCCTATTAGTGAAATATTTTGCTTTAATTTAATATCCATACCTTGGATTCATTTAAATGGTGAATTTCGTTGACCCTGCTTGAGGCTGCTGAAAAATGTGTATTTGCGACTATCTTCAGAGTTCCAGTTCGCAGCACCCAAAAACATATATTTCTTGTCAGATTGATTTAAGAGAAATCAATATTTTTACCCTTCCGACATCTAAAGCTCTGAGAATTTTTCTTCCTCCATGTTTGATGCAAGAAAAATTCATATTTGTTGCCTCTCGATACCTAAAGATATGCATTTTTTATTATCTTTGATCAAATTAACAAATCCATATGCTTCACAATGCTTTCAGCCTTACAATATAAATAGGTATACATTTCCCGTTCGAGTAATGAAAAGTTATTATTTCTGAGCATTTAGTACCTGGAAGCATACATTTTTCATTACCTGTGCTAGATACACGAAAGTTCCATAATTTTGGCGTTTTGTTCGCTTCACTGCATAGTATCATGTACACAAAATCTATGTGATGCTTACGGCCATATACAGAATTTCGAAGAATTATTTGACGTATAAATTTGGGACACGAAGAACCTTCGTCAAATTGATTGGTGGCCCTAAGAAGGGCCATTTGATTTACTAATCATGAGCAGCTCTGCATGAGGAGAGTGCCAACGTCACATGAAGGCTTAATAACGCACATGTCTGAATGCCATTGGTCACCGTGGCCCGCCGATACTTTCAATAAAGCTCATTTTCAAAGAGAACTCATATTTTTTTTCTTTTAGAAAATTGACATTTATCGTTCAAAATGAATTCGGTTGAATAAAGGAATGTAAACACTGTGTAAAAATGATAGATGAAAATCAGTTATTTGTTAAATATTCGGGTTCGTGAAAGAAATACCTTAAAGTGCAGAACCATATATTATCGAAACGCGGTTTTTCTTTCTTTTTTTTTAACACAGTCAGATTGATACGGAAAATTTGCATATAAAAAAAAACTTTTCTTTCAAACAAGCTTTTATTTAATGTACTAAAAAGTGTAAAATATTTTTTTTTTACCAAGTCACCTATATGGGCCTATAATTAAAAGTTTGAGGGTCTCTACGTTTTAAATGCTTGATATATATAATCAATTCAGTTTCATTAACCGTATTTAATTTGGCACAATAGAAATCAGAGAAATTATTATCACACATTTACACTCAGTTTCGGGATTTTTATTTAAGAAATCTTAGGTTGTATTACAGTAAATAAAACTAAAGCCGGTCTGACAAAAAAAAGTTTCGTTGACAATCATCTTATTTTCAATTTACATAATAGCCGATAATCGCGTAATACATAAAATATGCAGTTTCAATCACACATTCATGTTAACATTAAAAAGCGCACAATCATTCACAGTCGTTGTTTTTTAAATCAAATTTACAAAGTCGATAATCACGTAACATACATAAAATATGCTTTAATCACACATTCATATTAACATTAATAATATCAAACTCTTAAAAACCTTAAGAAATAATAATTCAATTTTTCATGATTGTTCAATGCAATTATCAGTCTTTTAACTTTACGTTGAGTAGGTACTCAATTAAACAAGCCTCAAGCCTCAATTAAACAAGCTTTCGATTTTTTTCTGCAAACCGACCCAACACTCTTTTTGTTGGGATTTCTTTGCAACAAAGTTACAAAGGCTTTATGTTTAGCAGCGCTATATGGGTGAATCATTTCTAAAGAGGTTTGCTCCTAAACGACGTTAGCGTGAATATGAAATACGCTCAAACATGAAAAATGAAACCCAACATATTTTATGCATTATAGTAATCGTATTATTATATTCATATTAATAGATGTCCCGCTTCATCTGACAATTTTATAAATAACTTTCTTAGCCAGATGGCACAATAGTCCTAAGGCCTTTTCATTTTATGAAAAATGCTAAAATTCATTCTTCATGTTTTAATCATTTTTATGTTATGTCAAGCTGGAAAAATGTCAAAAGGTCTCGTTGTCGCTCTCCGTACCGGAAAAGGGTTTCATGCCCAAATGTTGCTCGATCCGAGGCATCGAGCGACATGGAGTATCTGAAGTTTGGCTTTCCTTAGTATTTGACGCATTGAGCGCGCTTGGGACGATAAACTTGGAGGCGTTGAACAACATAACCGAGGAAAGTCCTCGATGCAGGCGTGGCACTCGAAGATTTCTTAGAGATGGCGGACTATCATCGTTCCATGTAGACGTAGATTGTGCAGCCGCAACAATCAAATATGGTGATCACAACAGTATGAAAGGAATGGCAAGGCATATGAAGACACTGTCAGGCTTGAGTCTGTGAGATCCAGTTAAACATTAGGTGTTGTCCTAATAGAACACGATTACGCGACAATCACAGGTTCGTACCAATTTTATTCGTATGAACCCGTGATCGAATATACAGGTGTCGATAGCATTGCACGAATGTCAATTAGGCCGTCTATTCGATACCTGTATGTTTGATCACGGGTTAGTATGAACAAAATTCGCAAGAACTTGGGATGGTCGTGTGATGGCGTTCTATTTTACATGTTCTATTAGACGCCGTAGGGGATCTATGATTATATATCGTGTTGCACAAAGCTTTTATTTCTTATGAAAGATTTTTCAGCGATGCATGTTCTACAAAGAAAAACTTCACCGTCTATGATAAGATTCTGTTCAGAAAATTTTGAAGATGTGTTTATAAAATGTTAATGGAACGAGGTTATGAACACACAAATTGGTAATGACGTATAGAAGCTAGGTTATGCTCTCAGGGCACACAAAAGCTACACATGCACGTCTGTCTGCGAATTTCTTCATTTTATATAAGCACGTGAAAGAATTGAGCACATTATTGAATTTTTAACTTACTCTGTATCTATTTGCGCATCGTCCTCGCTGTTTCTCCGACGGTTTTCGCGCGAGCGCCACCGCTAATATACGCATGTTAGGATCAAAATAAATAATTCACACCTAAATTTGAAACGACGTGAACCTTTGTTAAATAAATTTTTGGCTCTAATAAGAGCCGTTTGTTTTCTTTTTTCACATCCACGCTCGACTAACCGTGTTTGGTTACTCGAGCTGTCAAAGTGACTGTATTAGAATATACATATACATATATATATGAGACGGAAGAGACCGTCTCATAAACAAATCGAGAAACTATCGCCCCAGATAGTCAAAGGAGTTAACAGACATCGGGAAAAGGAAGGGGTAAGAAAAAAAACAGACCAACACCAAGAAAGGTTACGCTGGTCGAATCTATAGAAAAACGAGGTAGAAGGACGCTAATTAAATTGATGGCGAATAACAACATAGGGAATGTAACGACCACACAGCACAGCAGCAAAAAATATTGAAACATTACACTAATTGAATTAAGTCGGAAGAGAAGGGGAAAGAAAACCGGTAAACACCGGACAAACCGACTAATTGAATTAAGGGAAGTCGGAAGAGAAGGGGAAAGCAAAACCGACAAAAACCGGACAAACCGACTAATCTAATTAAGGGAAGATGGAAAAGAAGGGGAAAGAAAAAGCGTTAAAAATCAGGGTATAAAAGAACGGAAATTTTGGAGGAAAATGGTTCTTTTTGAATCCCTCGTGGATCGACTAGTACTGCTTAGCAAAGTACATCCCTAGTGGACAGGAAACGCTGAGAACACGGAACGTTGAGAAACAAGAGAAACAAGGAGTCACGCCTAAAAAGCATTAGATCTTTTTTTTCTTTTCTGGAAAATTAACTAGGACTGCTGGGCCTAGTACATCCCTAGTGGATCGGAAACGCCTGGAACACGGAACGTTAAGGAACAAAAAAGAAGAATTGGAATAATCTTTTTTGAGTCTTAAGTGAGAAAATCTTGGAAAATCAAATAAAAATAAAAAGAGAGATGCGGATAAATAAAGCGCGGAAATCAGTTATCGCAAACTAAGTAGAAAAATTATATTAGGAGAGCATAAAGGGCGAAGAGGTATTTTAAATCTGCGAGCATCATGATACCCACGCAAAAACACAACAAACATACACACATCTCCGCCGATACAACGTAAACATTGAGCGAGTCAGCGCGTCACGATTCACCGCGCCGCGATCGATAGGGCGAGTAAGGGAGGGGGGAAAATTATCGGCCCATAATAATCAATGCGGATCACGCCCGGAAGGGTTTCCCATCCGAGTAATTACGAGAAGTGAACATTTACCGACGGAGAAAAACATTGCGGAAAAGTACAAAAACAACACGAACAACACACTACACTTATACATAGCGTTATTTTTATATTATATCGAGCCATAAAAAAACTGAATAAATCGTTTTTGTTAAAAAATACCAAAAAACACCTGAGTTTCTACTAATTTCTTCCCTGTTCGAGTCCCGAACCTATAAATTTAATTGTAACGAAATAAGACCCGTTCCAATATATATATTGTGACGTTGCGTCACAAAGGAGATAGAGAAAGAGCCCGCGTGACCACGCTCGGGCTCAGTCTCCGCCACGCACCTTTATAGAGGAAAATTCACATGTTAATATTAAGGTATTTTTAAGTTAATTTCTTTATATCGAAGCCGCGACACAATCCTCCCCGTCCTTCCCGCACCCCCCTTATCACGATCGCGACGCGACCACGCGGACTGCCGACTGGGGCAACGTCGGCCCGGCCGTCGACTCGGAGAGCCATCAACGCCATCTCCCAACGACGCGGACGGTGGACTGGCCGTCCGAGGGCCTCTTGCCGCCATCTCCCGAGTCTCCGGCCTACCGCGCGTCAGGAGAGACTGCAGCTCTCGCGCGGTATGGCTGGCGAGCGCCGTACCGACTAGGGCGCTCGGCGACTCGGGAGAGAGAAGAGTCACGGCGAGGATCGAGCGACAGGGCGAGCCACGTGGCTCGCGATCCGAAAATCGATAGGAGGTCCGTCATCTGTTACGGGATTGGGCGAGACGAGGAAGCCGGCCGGCGTGGACCGCCACTTTTGTTCCGGAGCGTGGTCGCACGAGGAGAGCGAATAGAGAACGAAGCGAAAAACCCGAACCGAGCCGACAGAGAGGAGCGTAGAGCCGAGGAAAGGAAAAACTGCATCGATTGAGAAGGACTTCCCAGCGAAGCTGTAAGTTTTTCCCTTTTCTCTGTCACAAGAGCGGCTATAGAAAGCCATTAGAATCAGTTCGGGAAATTCGGTCGCACGGGCGGCTGTTAAAATTCGTTCCCTTTACCCCTCCCCCGTCGTTCCTGATCGTCGTCCCTTACCGTGCGCGTCGCCTAAATAACGTGTAAAGTAGATTTACGAACGAAAAATCCGTGCGAGTGATTCGGGTTCTTACCCGAATATTAGAGTAACAAATAGCGAATAAAGTGTAAAAAGGTGCTCGTGGCGGATCCCCGTCGTCCCTCGTGAAAAATCCCCTCGCGCGCGCGTAGCCGCGGCCGCCTCGTGTGACACGACCGTCGGCCGAGTCGAGTGATTTCGCCGCGAGAATACATCGCGGCGCGATAAAATCGCGCCATTAGCATTTCGAGATTTTGGATCGCGCGAATTATTAATTTGAGTTTTGCGTTAAATAAAATATAATAGTCGTGGTCTAAGAAGTGGCCATTGTGTTCGAGAACCCCGTCCGTCCCCAGATACCCCGAGACGTCCCCATTTGAATTTGTATCGAGTCTCTTGCTTGCCGGCCGAAGGCCGTGTTTGTTTTGGTTTTTTTTGAGTCTGAAAACTTTGCGTACGCGTAAGCGCGTTGCCCGAGAAAGGCTGGCGCCCAACTTACCACAGTTAGAAATTTATATAATATAGAAAATATTAAACGGGTCGAGAAATAGCGTTTGGGACTTCGCGTGTCCAGTAACCCGTCACATAATTCGAGTCATTACTATTATTGCGAAACATTCTTATAATATTTTTTTTATTTGTAATTTATCACTTAACGTCACTTTTTTTTCTTGTATCGAGCTTTAATTGCTTTATTTCTGTAAAATAAATTATATTTGAGTTTTATCAGTTGTCGAACCGGTATTAAATTTTCCTTCCCCCTCCCTCCGCCTACGTTAACACGCGATACCCGTCATAAAATTGGCGCCCAACGTGGGGCCCGAAAAAACTTTTGTTTTTTTTTACAGAAAGAGCCCACCACGACTATTATTGTTGTTAAATTTATTATTGTTAATTTTTGAATTAATAATAATTATTTTTCGAAAATTATTATTTTTCGTTTCAGTGACAAAACATTTATTCGGTGTGAACGGTTCATACCGAATAGTTTTTTTTTGCGTTTTCGCGCGAAATAATAATTACCCCCACCCCTGACAGGTATAGCCTGCCCCGCCACGGCACTCGCAACTAGAGAATTTTGCGAGGATCGGAAAAATTCGGACGACCGAGTTTCCGTCTAATAGTTGCAACTGATTATTTTTTTTTGAGTTTCGCTAAAAATTAAATAGAAAATAAAATTGTTTTTTTTTGTGTTAGCGATTGGAATTTATTTTTGCACATTTTCGGCGACCGCACTTACCCTTTTTTTTTTCCTAGAACCCATACTTGCTTGTGTACTTGGCAATTTAAATTGTGATTTTTGTATTATTGCACTGGCAATTAAAATTTGAATTTGCATTATTGCGTTGGCAATTGAGAAATTAATTATTGCGTTATTGCGCTGGCAATTAAAATAATTAATTGGTGCATGATTGCGTTGGCAATTAAAAATTAATTTTCGCATTATTGCTCTGGCAACTGAAAACTTAATTTGTGCACTATTTCGCTAACAATTAAAGATTGATTTAGCATTATTGCTTGGGCAATTAAAATAGTTTTTTGTTGTTGTATTGCGTTGGCAATTTAGAAGCAGTTGTTATTGCTTAAGGGAATACCGCGTGAGTGAAAAATACTGAGCTGATTTTTCTTTGTGAATTGTTGCCTTAATTACAATTTTCGCATACTGGCTATTCGTTTCTTTTGTCGGAATTGATTTTTTTTTTATGAAATAAAATTATTGAGTACCTGCTTTTTTTTGTGTTTTCTTTTTTTTTGCAATTGGTGCTGATTGGCCATTTGTTTTTTTTTGCGATTTTTTTTCAATTCCGAAAATACTGTGGAATAGCTTTGTACTGATACGGATTTGGCATTGCTTGGTATTTTTGTGTATTTTGCGATGACTTTTGACATGACGGTATAAATTCCCATTTTTTTTTGTTTGTTTTGCGCTTTATCGTTTTCCTCGCTGACCACGCATATCCCCCCCCAATTTTCTTCACGCTTGGGAGAAGTGCTGCCCCTCGCCCCAAGACTTTTCGTTACGAAGCCCTAATAAAGACCGCGACGCTGAGTCCCTCGCGAACGGTCACCCCACACCCCGAACGATCCCCAAATAATTTCTATTCTTTTGTGGGGCCTCCTGAATAATTTAAGGAACATAGCATTGTTTTAGCTGGGAATCAGAATCCCTTAAGGAATAATTATTCAGTTGGCGGAATAAAATACAGAATAGAAGACTCGACAACTATTAAATTTTCTCGGTATTAAGGGAAATTTTTGGAAAATATTGCGTTGTCAGAGTCCGGGAAATAATACTCCCTTGGGAACTTAGAGTCAGTTTATCCAAATAAACCGAAGTAACGTTACAGTCCCAGGGAGTAGAGTCAATAAACGAATTGTCGTGTAAGACTTCCCATTGTTTGTTTATTGCGGTATTTTTCGTGTAAAAATTGAGTTATTGGAGCCATTGGGTTCTACTTAATTTTTTTTGGGGTTTTGGTTTTGACCAAACCTTTATATTCCGTTTTAACCGTGCCGCGGAGTAATCGCGAGCGGTTTGCCCTTCCCAGCCCCCCAATTTTTTTTTTGTTTATTGCGTTTAGCATATCCGCAAAATGGCAGATACCCCGGTGACGACGAGTACAGTCACGACCCCAACCCGTACGTCCCCCGTTATGACCACTTCCCCCATAGATCACCCCCGAGGATCGACATCGCCCCTTTCAGTGGATGTATCCAATCTCTCGCTGATGGCTACAGAAGAGAGGATCGCCCGACAAAAAGTTGAGCGGTTGAAGACGATGCGTGACATCCTAGCAGCCTGTGACCGAGCAGGCCTCAACACGGATGGGACACAAAGCGAAGTACAAGATCGTCTCATCCGGCACGAAATAAGGACACGGATTCCCGGAGCGTTAATCCGTTGGGATGTCCGGAAGGATGAGCGGGGGGACGCCCCCCCATTCTCGCTAGGGGCTGCCTTGGTTGATCCACTGACGGCACCGTTATTCGCATCGACCGCTGACCGCCACCAATCCCCGGCATACGAAGAGTACCAGCCAACCCAGAGGCGGACGATGACGCCGCCACCCCACGCGTTCCAAGAAGAGGCAGCGGGTCCGGAGGACCACGATAGAACGCCGACGCCATCGCCCAGGAGACTGCCGGTCCAGCGGGATCGGAGATCGGCAACAGGGAGATATAGTCCGACACCCGCGCCCAGAACCAACGTCACCCCGGCCCCCGACCGTACCGCGGTCACCTTTGCCCTTCCCCATTCCCAGTCACCCCACCAACCATCCCAAGCCCTCCCCACATCTAGTCCAACTGCCACAGGATTGTTAAGGATTAGCGGTAGCCAGGAGTGGCCACCGCATGACACGTATACCCTGTCGGCACCCACCCCCCGGAACAGTACCCGAATAGGACCCCTCCCAAAGGCTCGGTCGCGACATGCAGACCCTCCCCCTCCCCGACCCCGATCACACCAGGACGCGTCACAACATTACGACTCGCAAGGGCCACGGCATGCGAGAGGAATAGACCATTGGCAGAGATACGGGCCCCGATTCGCGGGGAATCCGGACGAAGATGCCGAGGAATTCCTGTGGAGGATGCATGAATACTGTATCTCCCGGAAGCTTACGGAGGAAGATCTGATGGACGCCCTCCCCGAAGCTTTCACCGGTGACGCGCTCCTATGGTTGAGAGTAGAACGAGAGGAATGGAGCTCATACGAGGAATTCGTATTCTACTTTCGGGAACAATTCGGCCATGGAGACCTACAGGAACGTCTCCGAAAGGAAATAGAACTCCGCACGCAGGGGCCAGGAGAGCCTATGGCGGAGTTCCTCGTGAAGATAAGGACCCTTTTCAATCACTTGAACCCGCCGTTGAGTAAAGAGACTCAACTCGATATATGCTGCGAGAATCTGCACCCGGATTACGCCGAGCACATCCAGCGGAAGGATGTAAGCAGCTTCCTCGATCTCCAGCGGCTGGGACGCAGCCGCGAGATATTTTGGGGAAAAGCGAAGGCCTACAGGGCCCCGCCGAAGAAGGGTCTGACACTTCTGCCCTCGGCATCGTATGCGCAGCGTGGCCGGGAGGCCCGCATGAAGATAGCCGCCCTGGAGGAACCAGAGGAATACGAGCCCGCCGAGAATGAGGAGCACTACCCCAGTCCCCCGCCTACCCCTCCATCACCGAGCCGAACCCCTCGCCAGAACCCCTCCGACTCAGCCGCCAAGACCAAGGGTCGTAGCGGCTACCCCAAGAAGGCGAAGCAGCCTCAGAAACCCCCTTCCCCACCTAAACCCCCATCCGCCCCTTGCTCCCCACATACCTGGAAAAACCCGCCCACAAAACCCTCCGCGAATCCCCCACGAATTCCCCAAAGCCCGTCCCCGACACAACCTCGGCCCAGCAATCCTGAAGGACCTGGCCCGAGGTGTTACAACTGCCGGCAACCGGGACACCGTTACCGGGAGTGCACACAGTTGATGGGCCGATTCTGCAGAATCTGTGGATGGCCCGGATGTGATGTCAACTCGTGCCGGAATTGCGAACGAAAGCGTTCGGAAAACGCCCGGTCGGGAGGGCAGTAAGCCCCTGTACCTCCCGACGGTCGTTAAAGAAGGAGAACCTCCTTCAGATACCCCGACCCCAGCCGCAGCCTGACTGTGCCACGACGAGCGTAGCACCAGAGCGGCAGGCAGAGTCAAACCCGCCCCCAACAGAAACAGGAAATGAAACAGACTTGTTCCCGTGCGAACATATGGCTTCCCGAGAAGAGGAAGAGGTGGCTGACCGGGAAGAAATGTTTATCGGAGCTTTAAGTATGGATGCTCGCCACCACTTATGGATTAACGTGGGTGGCGAACTCCTATTGGCGTTGGTCGACCCTGGTTCTACGAAAACGTACCTCGGGCTGGAGGTAGCAAGGAGGAGAGGACTCCTCTTGCAACCGATAGTGGAGGGCGTTCGGGTCGCCAACGGGGCAGTAGTTCCGGTAGACGGGGCAGTCACCCTGACCTTCGATCTCGCAGGAAAAGTCCAATCCCTCCAGGTACGTGTAGCCGCGTTAGGCTACGAATTTGTTATGGGGATTGACTTTTTGAGATTGTTCGGAATGCGAGTGGATTACAAAACGGATACGTGGTCCCTTCACGGTGGTCCGGAGCGTAGCTTCGCGACACCGAGTGGGCCACGTTGGAGCATCCCCGCATTCCCCGAGGCTGCAGGCTTGGAACCTGCCTCGGGCTCGGCAAATAGACGTCTAGAATCCCTTCTGGACGAGTTAGTATCCCCCTCACAGGACGGACAGTTAGGACGAACGAACCTGACGCAACATTATATCGACGTGCAAGGGCACCCCCCGATCCGACAGAAGCCCCGTACAATTTCCCCGTACCTCCTCCGAATAGCCCAAGCCGAAGTCGATAAGATGGTCCAAGAGGGAGTGATCGAGAGGACGAAGAGCTCTTGGCTAAGTAACCCGGTGATCGTCCCGAAGCCAGGCGGAAAGCATCGTTTCTGCATTGACTATCGCGACGTGAACCGGGTAACACTGAAGGACGCCTACCCTCTTCCCAATATGGATCGGATCTTGGATGGCCTTCGGCTAGCCCGGTTCATCTCGAAGTTGGATCTGAGCCAGGCTTATTTCCAGATCCCTGTAGCCCCCCAAAGTCGTCCTGTCACCGCCTTCGCCGTTCCTGGCCGAGGACTGTTCCAGTTCAGGAGAATGCCGTTCGGGCTGACGAACGCACCAGCGACGTTTCAGCGGCTGATGGATCAGCTCATCGATCCGGCATGGGAGCCCCATGTCTTTGCGTATCTCGATGACGTGATCATCGCCACCGACACCGAAGCGGAGCACTTCGAGTATTTGAGGATCGTCCTGGAAGTCTTCCGAGCCGCTGGGCTCACCATCAACCGGGAGAAGAGCGAATTCTTCTGCCCGGAAGTAACGTATCTAGGATACGCCATCGGCCGGGACGGATTGAAGGCCGACCCGGAAAAAGTTGCCCCTATCCTAGCATACCCTCCACCCAGGACCCTTCGGCAATTACGCCGTTTCCTGGGAATGGTAGGGTGGTATGCCCGATTTTTACCCACCCTTTCGCGGGATAAAATTCCCCTGACCGAGCTCCTGAAAAAGGATGTTCCCTGGAACTGGGGGACCGAACAGCAGGAAGCCTTCGAGTCTCTCCGCGAAGCCCTAAGTCAGACCCCTACCCTAGCCCGCCCCGATTTCACCCGCCCTTTCGTCCTCCAGACAGACGCCAGCGACTCGGCCGTGGGAGCCGTCCTGACGCAGGAATTCGACGGTGAAGAGCATCCGATCGCGTTTGCCAGCAGGGTGCTGAGTAACGCAGAACGCAAATACACCGTCACCGAGAAGGAGTGCTTGGCGGTAATCTGGGCAGTGAGGAAGTTTCGACCGTACATCGAAGGCACTCACGTTACTGTCATCACCGACCACAGCAGTCTCCAATGGCTAAGGAATCTGAAGGACCCTTCGGGACGATTAGCCCGGTGGGCACTCTCGATGCAAGCATGGGACCTGACGATCATCCATAGGAAAGGAACCCTTCATGTTGTCCCTGATGCCCTTTCCCGCATGTACGAGGACCCCGACGCGGCCTTAGCCGCACTCGGAGAAAGTACCGACCCCTGGTACCTGGATAAGGTACAAAACGTCCGTGAATTCCCATGGAAATACCCAAGCTGGAAACTTGAGGACAACAAACTGTACTACCATCGACCGCATTCGATCATCGATCCGACGATTGTGGACTTGGATGCCTGGAAGCTTGTCTTGCCGGCCGAGACTAGGCCGCGAGCAATGGAGGATGCCCATCAAGGACCCCAGGCTGGCCACCTGGGTACTGATAAGACGTATCAACGGGTCATCCAGGATTTCTTCTGGCCAGGCATATTCCAAGATGTAGCACGATACGTGGCGCGCTGCCCCGTATGCCAACTCCACAAGGTTTCGCAGTTACCCCCGTCCGGCCTGATGCGAGAGCGCACCACGGAAGGTCCATGGTGCGTAGTCGCTGCCGACGTGATGGGTCCGTTTCCCCCCAGCAAAGCTAAGAACCGTTACGTCGTTGTCTTCCAGGATGTCTTCACGAAGTTCGTGGAGGCTAAGGCGCTCGGTAGTGCTACCGGCGCTACAATAATGAAGGCATTCGAGACTCTGGTGGTCAACCGGTACGGTTGCCCACAGTACTTCCTGACCGACAACGGGACGGAATTTGTCAACACGCACGTAACGCGGTATTTGGACGAGCTTGGAATTCACCAGACAACGGTGCCGCCTTACCACGCGCAGGCGAATCCGGTTGAGCGAGTTAACCGGACTCTGAAGACGATGATAACATCGTACGTGGGAATGGATCACCGAGACTGGGACGCCCACCTACCGGAGTTATGCTTCGCGATGAACACGGCCGTGCAGTCCTCAACCCAGATGACCCCCGCATTCTTGAATTTTGGCCGAAACCCCCGCCCAGCCAAAAGCCTCCGAGACGAAGCCCCTGAACCCCCCAAATTAACCCCCGGAGACCCGGAAGCATGGTCCAATCGGATGCAGCGGTTACCTCTGCTGCACGACTGGGTTCGGAAGAACCTAGAGGCCGCCGCGAAAAGGCAGGCCAAATACTACAACAAAAGCCGAAAAGATACGAGGTATCAGGTGGGAGATGTAGTTCTGCGGAAGAACCGAGTTCTGTCGTCAGGAGCGCAGAACTTTTCCGCCAAACTGGCGCCGCGGTATAGCGGCCCCTTTCGTATCCTGGCGGTGCACTCCCCTGTAGTATATGAACTCGAGGATCCGACGAGTCGTCGCAACCCTCGGGTTCACATTAAGGATCTGAAGCCCTTCCGGGACCCACAAGGAGTCCCAACCTCAGACGAAGACGCAGTCCCTGACCCAGCGATCGCCGGCCCGAGCAGGCCGCGATCACCAGATACAGCAGCCCCGAGCCCAAAACGGCGTCGCCGTAGCGGGCTACGTGCCCAACGCTCGAAGCCGGTGGAGCTCTCCGACGCCCACCTTTTTGACCTGATCTCCCGTTTGGAACGACAATCACAGTACGATCAGGGACGGACTCACGCTTAATAATGCTTGCTTTGCTTTGAGTGCTAACTTGGGTTTTGCGAGATGCAAATCCAATCCTGATGTCCTACCCTGATGCCCCAAATTCCCCCTTCCCCTATCGATGTCCCACACCCAACTCCTATCCTGATGTCCTATCCTGATGCCCCAAATTCCCCCTTCCCCTACCGATGTCCCACACTCAAAATCCTATCCTGATGCCCCAAATCCTACCCCCACCCACTGCTGTCCCAAACACGATATCCTAAATCCTAGGGCCTGGCCCTGGAACAGCTTCACGAACGGCCAAGGAAGCCGCGACTAAGAAGGATCCAGCGACCAGCGAGACAACGTAGTCATCTAGAGATTAGCTACGGTGAAAGGCCAAGGAAGCCTCGCCGGACGTCCCAGCGAGCATCGAGATACTCATCCGATGGTGAAGCGACAGAACGACTGACGACAGTACCTGAGTTTGCGACGAACGACTACCAGTAGGGCAAAGTCATCGCAAAGACCTAATAAGTTAAGGTAACCAGTCTGTGATTTAATTCTAAAAGATGTGTCACTCCAGTATTAAGGGAAACTAGCCAGCGGATATTATGGGTAAATGCCGCCAGCCTAGTACTCAAGTACACCTTCCGTTAAATACCCATCCCGACCTCCTCCCCTGAAGTAAAGAAAGCATAACTGAATAACCGCTCTTGCAGGAAAAGAGGGGAGTACTCCAGTTTAAGCAGGGGGGAGTTGTGACGTTGCGTCACAAAGGAGATAGAGAAAGAGCCCGCGTGACCACGCTCGGGCTCAGTCTCCGCCACGCACCTTTATAGAGGAAAATTCACATGTTAATATTAAGGTATTTTTAAGTTAATTTCTTTATATCGAAGCCGCGACACAATCCTCCCCGTCCTTCCCGCACCCCCCTTATCACGATCGCGACGCGACCACGCGGACTGCCGACTGGGGCAACGTCGGCCCGGCCGTCGACTCGGAGAGCCATCAACGCCATCTCCCAACGACGCGGACGGTGGACTGGCCGTCCGAGGGCCTCTTGCCGCCATCTCCCGAGTCTCCGGCCTACCGCGCGTCAGGAGAGACTGCAGCTCTCGCGCGGTATGGCTGGCGAGCGCCGTACCGACTAGGGCGCTCGGCGACTCGGGAGAGAGAAGAGTCACGGCGAGGATCGAGCGACAGGGCGAGCCACGTGGCTCGCGATCCGAAAATCGATAGGAGGTCCGTCATCTGTTACGGGATTGGGCGAGACGAGGAAGCCGGCCGGCGTGGACCGCCACTTTTGTTCCGGAGCGTGGTCGCACGAGGAGAGCGAATAGAGAACGAAGCGAAAAACCCGAACCGAGCCGACAGAGAGGAGCGTAGAGCCGAGGAAAGGAAAAACTGCATCGATTGAGAAGGACTTCCCAGCGAAGCTGTAAGTTTTTCCCTTTTCTCTGTCACAAGAGCGGCTATAGAAAGCCATTAGAATCAGTTCGGGAAATTCGGTCGCACGGGCGGCTGTTAAAATTCGTTCCCTTTACCCCTCCCCCGTCGTTCCTGATCGTCGTCCCTTACCGTGCGCGTCGCCTAAATAACGTGTAAAGTAGATTTACGAACGAAAAATCCGTGCGAGTGATTCGGGTTCTTACCCGAATATTAGAGTAACAAATAGCGAATAAAGTGTAAAAAGGTGCTCGTGGCGGATCCCCGTCGTCCCTCGTGAAAAATCCCCTCGCGCGCGCGTAGCCGCGGCCGCCTCGTGTGACACGACCGTCGGCCGAGTCGAGTGATTTCGCCGCGAGAATACATCGCGGCGCGATAAAATCGCGCCATTAGCATTTCGAGATTTTGGATCGCGCGAATTATTAATTTGAGTTTTGCGTTAAATAAAATATAATAGTCGTGGTCTAAGAAGTGGCCATTGTGTTCGAGAACCCCGTCCGTCCCCAGATACCCCGAGACGTCCCCATTTGAATTTGTATCGAGTCTCTTGCTTGCCGGCCGAAGGCCGTGTTTGTTTTGGTTTTTTTTGAGTCTGAAAACTTTGCGTACGCGTAAGCGCGTTGCCCGAGAAAGGCTGGCGCCCAACTTACCACAGTTAGAAATTTATATAATATAGAAAATATTAAACGGGTCGAGAAATAGCGTTTGGGACTTCGCGTGTCCAGTAACCCGTCACATAATTCGAGTCATTACTATTATTGCGAAACATTCTTATAATATTTTTTTTATTTGTAATTTATCACTTAACGTCACTTTTTTTTCTTGTATCGAGCTTTAATTGCTTTATTTCTGTAAAATAAATTATATTTGAGTTTTATCAGTTGTCGAACCGGTATTAAATTTTCCTTCCCCCTCCCTCCGCCTACGTTAACACGCGATACCCGTCATAATATATATATATATATATATATATATATATATATATATATATATATATATATATATATATATATATATATATATATATATATATATGGGTGACAATTATAAAGTGGCCACCCATTTTTTTAAATGCTTGCGCGGCCATTTTGGGACGGCAAAGGTGCGCTTTTGAAATGGTTTTTCGAGAACTCTTCGAAAAAAAATATAGCGCCTATGTGGGAAAAGTATATTCCACCAAAAATAAAAATAAAATTCTGGGTAAAAATAAAAATGGCATTCCGCGCTTAGAGAAGCAAAGTGGACTTGATTCTGAACACGTAGGACCCGGATGAGGGCCTCAAAAAAAAATGGTACCGTTGAGAAAAAGGCCATTGAAAAATCAATATCGAACGATAGTTCAAACTGAACTCCGAGGAACGGCGGAGTTGGAATGGCCAGGAACGGAGTGGGCGTTGGAGCATTCACCGCTATCTTCTTGACGTGGCTGTCAAGAGGTTGCAAAAGTCACCGAGAGATGTCGGGTCGTGGCTGACGTTACGATGACAGGCGTCCGAGTGTGCGAGTGTAACGTGGAATATGACTGTCGAACGGGCTTCATTTGTTTGCAGGTGCCGCGGAATCGGCGAAGAAAAAGTACGAAAGCACCTAAAAGCCCTGGCCATGAGTCAATAATTAAACGAGCGATTGTCATAAGACACTCGACGACTGGCCTAACGATTCGAGTCGCGCTGGGTGGATGTACCGTTTGTGAACGCAAAGAAAGCGGTCTTCCCGAAATCGTGTTTAAGGGGCGAATACAGATAACAAAGAATGCGTGACGATTAAATTTGAATGCGGTCTTAAAGATTATGAGGAAGTAAGTTCACCTTAGAGTTTTACGGCAAGAGGAGGCGATTGAGAGTGGGATTTAAGGGGTTAAATTGCACAACGGGACGCGTGCAAATTTGATTGTCGAAAACGGATCAGAGGGCTTCTTTCAAACGGGGCGAACGTTTCGTTTTTGGGTGTGAGGAAGCTCCGTAGCGAGATGTTTATTATCGCCGAGAAATGTTAAGGGGCTCACGCTGAAAAAGCGAACGCGTGAATCTTATTGTGAATCGAAGTAGAGAATTTTTACGAGATAAAGTACATTTATCGACTTGTGCAGTGGCAGTTGAACCTTCAACGAAAACTCGACTTTGGGAAACCGCATTTAAG
The DNA here is from genome assembly GCA_944452715.1 of Ophion slaviceki. Classification (NCBI taxonomy): domain Eukaryota; kingdom Metazoa; phylum Arthropoda; class Insecta; order Hymenoptera; family Ichneumonidae; genus Ophion; species Ophion slaviceki. Next base: position 35,221,814 of record OX101785.1, on the reverse strand, counting down.
GGGCCAAATTAAGAAGAACGGCATTACGGAATTCGCGATTTATCGTGGAACGGGTTTAATGGGTTTGTGAAAATATGGAATAGAATCAAGCTACTCTTTTCTGATGCAAAATAGCGACCTAACTTTGCCTCGAGTCCGGGACCTCATTGAAGGTGGTCCGGAATCCCAAAAGGCCGGCCAAAAGTCAAAAACGTATTCAATTCGGGTGAAAGTCTGTACTCGGGGGTTTTCCAGGTCGCCGAATACGAATTCGGAGTCAAAGTTCTCTTCGAATCGACGACGTTTAAATCAGGAAACGAATCCGAGTATGCATTCAAGTGTTTCTCTTGTGGAATAATGCCTACAAAATGAGAACGCCGGGCGGAGCATCGGATTCGTTAACGTTCATAGTCCACAGCAGCAGTAGCAGTCCTCAACGGCTATTTTCGTGCCGAGGGTGAAACTTAAAAAAAAATCACCCACTGGAAACGAGTCCGAACAGTCTCAAGGTTATTTCGATAATGAAACACAAAACTGAATTTGAATGGACCGTTTTACATATTGGATTCGTCTCGATTCGGTAAAAAACAAACGGTTGAAACAGGCAGATTTATCAACGTAAAATCTCATGTGAATTTTCGTTCGAATCGGCGACTTTTAGATCGGGAAACGAATCCGAGTCTGCATGCAAGTGTTTCTGTTGTCGAATAAGCCCTACAAACTGAGAACGCCGGGCCGAGCATCGGATTCGTTCACGTCCATAGTGCACAGCAGCAGTAGGAGTCCTCAATGGCTATTTTCGTGCCGAGGGTGATACATTTTCTAAAATCATCCACTGGGAACGAATCCGATCAGTCTCAAGGTTATTTCGATAATGAAACACAAAACAGAATATGAATGGACCTGTTTTCACATTGCATTCGTCTCGACCCGATAAAAAACATACAGTTGGAACAGGCGTATTTATCAACGTCGAATCTCATGTGAATTTTCGTTCGAATCGATGACTTTTAAATCGGGAAATGAATCCGAGTCTGCATGCAAGTGTTTCTGTTGTCGAACAATCCCTACAAACTGAGAACGCCGCGCCGAGCATCGGATTCGTTGACGTTCATAGTCTACAGCAGCAGTAGCAGTCCTCAACGGCTATTTTCGTGCCGAGAGTGAAACATTTTAAAAATCACCCACTGGGAACGAGTCCGAACAGTCTCAAGGTTATTTCGATAATGAAACACAACACAGAATTTGAATGGACCGTTTTACATATTGGATTCGTCTCGATTCGATAAAAAACAAACGGTTGAAACGGGCGTATTTGTCAACGACGAATCTCATGTCAATTTTCGTTCGAATCGACGACTTTTAAATCGGGAAACGAATCCGAGACTGCAGGTAAGTGTTTCTGTTGTGGAATAATCCGTACAAACTGAGAACACCGCGGCGAGCATCGGATTTGTTCACGTTCACAGTCCACAGCAGCAGTAGTAGTCCTCAACGGCTTTTTTCGTGCCGAGGGTGAAACTGTTTAAAAAATCACCCACTGGGAACGAGTCCGAACAGTCTCAAGGTTATTTCGATAATGAAACCCAAAACAGAATTTGAATGGACCGTTTTACATATTGGATTCGTCTCGATTCGATAAAAAACAAACGGTTGAAACAGGCATATTTATCAACGTCGAATCTCATGTGAATTTTCGTTCGAATTGGCGACTTTTAAATCGGGAAACGAATCCGAGTGTGCATGCAAGTGTTTCTATTGTCGAATAATCCCTACAAACTGAGAACGCCGAGCCGAGCATCGGATTCGTTAACGTTCACAGTCCACAGCAGCAGTAGTAGTCCTCAATGGCTATTTTCGTGCCAAGGGTGATACATTTTTAAAAATCACCCACTGAGAACGAATCCGAACAGTCTCAAGGTTATTTCGATAGTGAAACACAAAACAGAATATGAATGCACCTGTTTTCATGTTGGATTCGTCTCGAACCGATAAAAAACATACAGTTGGAACAGGCGTATTTATCAACGTCGAATCTCGTGAATTTTCGTTCGAATCGATGACTTTTAAATCGGGAAACGAATCCGAGTCTGCATGCAAGTGTTTCTGTTGTCGAATAATCCCTACAAACTGAGAACGCCGCGCCGAGCATCGGATTCGTTAACGTTCATAGTCCACAGCAGCAGTAGCAGTCTTCAACGGCTACTTTCGTACCGAGAGTGAAACATTTTTAAAAATCACGCACTGGGAACGAGTCCGAACAGTCTCAAGGTTATTTCGATAATAAAATACAAAACAGAATTTGAATGGACAGTTTTACATATTGGATTCGTCTCGATGCGATAAAAAACAAACGGTTGAAACAGGCGTATTTATCAACGTCGAATCTCATGTGAATTTTCGTTCGAATCGACGACTTTTAAATCGGGAAACGCATCCGAGTCTGCATGCAAGTGTTTCTGTTGTCGAATAATCCCTACAAACTGAGAACGCCGCGCCGCACATCGGATTAGTTCACGTTCACAGTCCACAGAAGCAGTACTAGTCCTCAACGGCTTTTTTCGTGCCGAGGGTGAAACATTTTTCAAAATCACCTTCTGCGAACGAATCCGAACAGTCTCAAGGTTATTTCGATAATGAAACACAAAACAAAATGAATGGACCGGTTTTCACCTTGGATTCGTCTCGATCCGATAAAAAACGTACAGTTGGAACAGGCGTCTTCATCAACGTCGAATCACATGTGAATTTTCGTTCGAATCGACGACTCTTAAATCGGGAAACGAATCCGAGTCTGCATGCAAGTGTTTCTATTGTCGAATAATCCCTACAAACTGAGAACGCCGAGCCGAGCATCGGATTCGTTAACCTTCACAGTCCACAGCAGCAGTAGTAGTCCTCAATGGCTATTTTCGTGCCAAGGGTGATACATTTTTAAAAATCACCCACTGAGAACGAATCCGAACAGTCTCAAGGTTATTTCGATAGTGAAACACAAAACAGAATATGAATGGACCTTTTTCATGTTGGATTCGTCTCGAACCGATAAAAAACATACAGTTGGAACAGGCGTATTTATCAACGTCGAATCTCATGTGAATTTTCGTTCGAATCGATGACTTTTAAATCAGGAAACGAATCCGAGTCTGCATGCAAGTGTTTCTGTTGTCGAATAATCCCTACAAACTGAGAACGCCGCGCCGAGCATCGGATTCGTTAACGTTCATAGTCCACAGCAGCAGTAGCAGTCTTCAACGGCTACTTTCGTGCCGAGAGTGAAACATTTTTAAAAATCACGCACTGGGAACGAGTTCGAACAGTCTCAAGGTTATTTCGATAATAAAATACAAAACAGAATTTGAATGGACAGTTTTACATATTGGATTCGTCTCGATGCGATAAAAAGCAAACGGTTGAAACAGGCGTATTTATCAACGTCGAATCTCATGTGAATTTTCGTTCGAATCGACGACTTTTAAATCGGGAAACGCATCCGAGTCTGCATGCAAGTGTTTCTGTTGTCGAATAATCGCTACAAACTGAGAACGCCGCGCCGAACATCGGATTAGTTCACGTTCACAGTCCACAGAAGCAGTACTAGTCCTCAACGGCTTTTTTCGTGCCGAGGGTGAAACATTTTTCAAAATCACCTTCTGGGAACGAATCCGAAAAGTCTCAAGGTTATTTCAATAATGAAACACAAAACAATATGAATGGACCGGTTTTCATATTTGATTCGTCTCGATCCGATAAAAAACAGACAGTTGGAACAGGCGTATTTAACAACGTCGAATCTCACGTCAATTTTCGTTCGAATCGACGACTTCCAAATCGGGAAACGAATCCGAGTCTGCATGCAAGTGTTTCTGTTGTGGAATAATCCCTACAAACTGAGAACGCCGGGCCGAGCATCGGATTCGTTCACGTTCATGGTGCACAGCAGCAGTAGGAGTCCTCAATGGCTCTTTTCGTGCCGAGAGTGATACATTTTTAAAAATCATCCACTGGAAACGAGTCCGAACAGTCTCAAGGTTATTTCGATAATGAAACACAAAACAGAATTTGAATGGACCGTTTTACCGATTGGATTCGTCTCGGTCCGATAAAAAAAAACGGTTGAAACAGGCGTATTTATCAACGTCGAATGTCATGTGAATGTTCGTTCGAATCGACGACTTTTAAATCGGGAAACGAATCCGAGTCTGCATGCAAGTGTTTCTGTTGTCGAATAATCCCTACAATCTGAGAACGCCGCGCCGAGCATCGGATTCGTTCACGTTCACAGTCCACAGTAGCAGTAGTAGTCTTCAACGGCTTTTTTAGTGCCGAGGGTGAAACATTTTTAAAAATCACCTTCTGGGAACGAATCCGAACAGTCTCAAGGTTATTTCGATAATGAAACACAAAATAGAATTTGAATGGACCGTTTTACATATTGGATTCGTCTCGATTCGATAAAAAACAAACGGTTGAAACGGGCGTATTTGTCAACGACGAATCTCATGTCAATTTTCGTTCGAATCGACGACTTTTAAATCGGGAAACGAATCCGAGACTGCAGGTAAGTGGTTCTGTTGTGGAATAATCCGTACAAACTGAGAACACCGCGGCGAGCATCGGATTCGTTCGCGTTCACAGTCCACAGCAGCAGTAGTAGTCCTCAACGGCTTTTTTCGTGCCGAGGGTGAAACTGTTTAAAAAATCACCCACTGGGAACGAGTCCGAACAGTCTCAAGGTTATTTCGATAATGAAACACAAAACAGAATTTGAATGGACCGTTTTACATATTGGATTCGTCTCGATTCGATAAAAAACAAACGGTTGAAACAGGCATATTTATCAACGTCGAATCTCATGTGAATTTTCGTTCGAATTGGCGACTTTTAAATCGGGAAACGAATCCGAGTGTGCATGCAAGTGTTTCTATTGTCGAATAATCCCTACAAACTGAGAACGCCGAGCCGAGCATCGGATTCGTTAACGTTCACAGTCCACAGCAGCAGTAGTAGTCCTCAATGGCTATTTTCGTGCCAAGGGTGATACATTTTTAAAAATCACCCACTGAGAACGAATCCGAACAGTCTCAAGGTTATTTCGATAGTGAAACACAAAACAGAATATGAATCGACCTTTTTTCATGTTGGATTCGTCTCGAACCGATAAAAAAACATACAGTTGGAACAGGCGTATTTATCAACGTCGAATCTCATGTGAATTTTCGTTCGAATCGATGACTTTTAAATCAGGAAACGAATCCGAGTCTGCATGCAAGTGTTTCTGTTGTCGAATAATCCCTACAAACTGAGAACGCCGCGCCGAGCATCGGATTCGTTAACGTTCATAGTCCACAGCAGCAGTAGCAGTCTTCAACGGCTACTTTCGTGCCGAGAGTGAAACATTTTTAAAAATCACGCACTGGGAACGAGTTCGAACAGTTTCAAGGTTATTTCGATAATAAAATACAAAACAGAATTTGAATGGACAGTTTTACATATTGGATTCGTCTTGATGCGATAAAAAACAAACGGTTGAAACAGGCGTATTTATCAACGTCGAATCTCATGTGAATTTTCGTTCGAATCGACGACTTTTAAATCGGGAAACGCATCCGAGTCTGCATGCAAGTGTTTCTGTTGTCGAATAATCCCTACAAACTGAGAACGCCGCGCCGAACATCGGATTAGTTCACGTTCACAGTCCACAGAAGCAGTACTAGTCCTCAACGGCTTTTTTCGTGCCGAGGGTGAAACATTTTTCAAAATCACCTTCTGGGAACGAATCCGAAAAGTCTCAAGGTTATTTCGATAATGAAACACAAAACAATATGAATGGACCGGTTTTCATATTTGATTCGTCTCGATCCGATAAAAAACAGACAGTTGGAACAGGCGTATTTAACAACGTCGAATCTCACGTCAATTTTTGTTCGAATCGACGACTTCCAAATCGGGAAACGAATCCGAGTCTGCATGCAAGTGTTTCTGTTGTGGAATAATCCCTACAAACTGAGAACGCCGGGCCGAGCATCGGATTCGTTCACGTTCATGGTGCACAGCAGCAGTAGGAGTCCTCAATGGCTCTTTTCGTGCCGAGAGTGATACATTTTTAAAAATCATCCACTGGAAACGAGTCCGAACAGTCTCAAGGTTATTTCGATAATGAAACACAAAACAGAATTTGAATGGACCGTTTTACCGATTGGATCCGTCTCGGTCCGATAAAAAAAACGGTTGAAACAGGCGTATTTATCAACGTCGAATCTCATGTGAATTTTCGTTCGAATCGACGACTTTTAAATCGGGAAACGCATCCGAGTCTGCATGCAAGTGCTTCTGTTGTCGAAAAATTCTTACAATCTGAGAACGCCGCGCCGAGCATCGGATTCCTTCACGTTCACAGTCCACAGTAGCAGTAGTAGTCCTCAACGGCTTTTTTCGTGCCGAGGGTGAAACATTTTTAAAAATCACCTTCTGGGAACGAATCCGAACAGTCTCAAGGTTATTTCGATAATGAAACACAAAACAATATGAATGGACCGGTTTTCATATTTGATTCGTCTCGATCCGATAAAAAACAGACAGTTGGAACAGGCGTATTTAACAACGTCGAATCTCACGTCAATTTTCGTTCGAATCGACGACTTCCAAATCGGGAAACGAATCCGAGTCTGCATGCAAGTATTTCTGTTGTGGAATAATCCCTACAAACTGAGAACGCCGGGCCGAGCATCGGATTCGTTCACGTTCATGGTGCACAGCAGCAGTAGGAGTCCTCAATGGCTCTTTTCGTGCCGAGAGTGATACATTTTTAAAAATCATCCACTGGAAACGAGTCCGAACAGTCTCAAGGTTATTTCGATAATGAAACACAAAACAGAATTTGAATGGACCGTTTTACCTATTGGATTCGTCTCGGTCCGATAAAAAAAACGGTTGAAACAGGCGTATTTATCAACGTCGAATGTCATGTGAATGTTCGTTCGAATCGACGACTTTTAAATCGGGAAACGAATCCGAGTCTGCATGCAAGTGTTTCTGTTGTCGAATAATCCCTACAATCTGAGAACGCCGCGCCGAGCATCGGATTCGTTCACGTTCACAGTCCACAGTAGCAGTAGTAGTCTTCAACGGCTTTTTTAGTGCCGAGGGTGAAACATTTTTAAAAATCACCTTCTGGGAACGAATCCGAACAGTCTCAAGGTTATTTCGATAATGAAACACAAAATAGAATTTGAATGGACCGTTTTACATATTGGATTCGTCTCGATTCGATAAAAAACAAACGGTTGAAACGGGCGTATTTGTCAACGACGAATCTCATGTCAATTTTCGTTCGAATCGACGACTTTTAAATCGGGAAACGAATCCGAGACTGCAGGTAAGTGGTTCTGTTGTGGAATAATCCGTACAAACTGAGAACACCGCGGCGAGCATCGGATTCGTTCGCGTTCACAGTCCACAGCAGCAGTAGTAGTCCTCAACGGCTTTTTTCGTGCCGAGGGTGAAACTGTTTAAAAAATCACCCACTGGGAACGAGTCCGAACAGTCTCAAGGTTATTTCGATAATGAAACACAAAACAGAATTTGAATGGACCGTTTTACATATTGGATTCGTCTCGATTCGATAAAAAACAAACGGTTGAAACAGGCATATTTATCAACGTCGAATCTCATGTGAATTTTCGTTCGAATTGGCGACTTTTAAATCGGGAAACGAATCCGAGTGTGCATGCAAGTGTTTCTATTGTCGAATAATCCCTACAAACTGAGAACGCCGAGCCGAGCATCGGATTCGTTAACGTTCACAGTCCACAGCAGCAGTAGTAGTCCTCAATGGCTATTTTCGTGCCAAGGGTGATACATTTTTAAAAATCACCCACTGAGAACGAATCCGAACAGTCTCAAGGTTATTTCGATAGTGAAACACAAAACAGAATATGAATCGACCTTTTTTCATGTTGGATTCGTCTCGAACCGATAAAAAACATACAGTTGGAACAGGCGTATTTATCAACGTCGAATCTCATGTGAATTTTCGTTCGAATCGATGACTTTTAAATCAGGAAACGAATCCGAGTCTGCATGCAAGTGTTTCTGTTGTCGTATAATCCCTACAAACTGAGAACGCCGCGCCGAGCATCGGATTCGTTAACGTTCATAGTCCACAGCAGCAGTAGCAGTCTTCAACGGCTACTTTCGTGCCGAGAGTGAAACCTTTTTAAAAATCACGCACTGGGAACGAGTCCGAACAGTCTCAAGGTTATTTCGATAATAAAATACAAAACAGAATTTGAATGGACAGTTTTACATATTGGATTCGTCTCGATGCGATAAAAAACAAACGGTTGAAACAGGCGTATTTATCAACGTCGAATCTCATGTGAATTTTCGTTCGAATCGACGACTTTTAAATCGGGAAACGCATCCGAGTCTGCATGCAAGTGTTTCTGTTGTCGAATAATCCCTACAAACTGAGAACGCCGCGCCGAACATCGGATTAGTTCACGTTCACAGTCCACAGAAGCAGTACTAGTCCTCAACGGCTTTTTTCGTGCCGAGGGTGAAACATTTTTCAAAATCACCTTCTGGGAACGAATCCGAACAGTCTCAAGGTTATTTCGATAATGAAACACAAAACAATATGAATGGACCGGTTTTCATATTTCATTCGTCTCGATCCGATAAAAAACAGACAGTTGGAACAGGCGTATTTAACAACGTCGAATCTCACGTCAATTTTCGTTCGAATCGACGACTTCCAAATCGGGAAACGAATCCGAGTCTGCATGCAAGTGTTTCTGTTGTGGAATAATCCCTACAAACTGAGAACGCCGGGCCGAGCATCGGATTCGTTCACGTTCATGGTGCACAGCAGCAGTAGGAGTCCTCAATGGCTCTTTTCGTGCCGAGAGTGATACATTTTTAAAAATCATCCACTGGAAACGAGTCCGAACAGTCTCAAGGTTATTTCGATAAGGAAACACAAAACAGAATTTGAATGGACCGTTTTACCTATTGGATTCGTCTCGGTCCGATAAAAAAAACGGTTGAAACAGGCGTATTTATCAACGTCGAATCTCATGTGAATTTTCGTTCGAATCGACGACTTTTAAATCGGGAAACGCATCCGAGTCTGCATGCAAGTGCATCTGTTGTCGAAAAATTCCTACAATCTGAGAACGCCGCGCCGAGCATCGGATTCCTTCACGTTCACAGTCCACAGTAGCAGTAGTAGTCCTCAACGGCTTTTTTCGTGCCGAGGGTGAATCATTTTTAAAAATCACCTTCTGGGAACGAATCCGAACAGTCTCAAGGTTATTTCGATAATGAAACACAAAACAATATGAATGGACCGGTTTTCATATTTGATTCGTCGCGATCCGATAAAAAACAGACAGTTGGAACAGGCGTATTTAACAACGTCGAATCTCACGTCAATTTTCGTTCGAATCGACGACTTCCAAATCGGGAAACGAATCCGAGTCTGCATGCAAGTGTTTCTGTTGTCGAATAATCCCTACAAACTGAGAACGCCGGGCCGAGCATCGGATTCGTTCACGTTCATGGTGCACAGCAGCAGTAGGAGTCCTCAATGGCTCTTTTCGTGCCGAGAGTGATACATTTTTAAAAATCATCCACTGGAAACGAGTCCGAACAGTCTCAAGGTTATTTCGATAATGAAACACAAAACAGAATTTGAATGGACCGTTTTACCTATTGGATTCGTCTCGGTCCGATAAAAAAAACGGTTGAAACAGGCGTATTTATCAACGTCGAATGTCATGTGAATGTTCGTTCGAATCGACGACTTTTAAATCGGGAAACGAATCCGAGTCTGCATGCAAGTGTTTCTGTTGTCGAATAATCCCTACAATCTGAGAACGCCGCGCCGAGCATCGGATTCGTTCACGTTCACAGTCCACAGTAGCAGTAGTAGTCTTCAACGGCTTTTTTAGTGCCGAGGGTGAAACATTTTTAAAAATCACCTTCTGGGAACGAATCCGAACAGTCTCAAGGTTATTTCGATAATGAAACACAAAACAGAATATGAATGGACCGGTTTTCACATTGGATTCGTCTCGATCCGATAAAAAACATACAGTTTGAACAGGCGTATTTATCAACGTCGAATGTCATGTGAATGTTCGTTCGAATCGACGACTTTTAAATCGGGAAACGAATCCGAGTCTGCATGCAAGTGTTTCTGTTGTCGAATAATCCCTACAAACTGAGAACGCCGCGCCGAGCATCGGATTCGTTCACGTTCGTAGTCCACTGCAGGAGTAGGAGTCCTCAATGGCTATTTTCGTGCCGAGGCTGATACATTTTAAAAAATCACCGACTGGGAACGAATCTGAACAGCTTCAAGGTTATGTCGATAATGAAACACAAAACAGAATTTGAGTGGACCGTTTTTCATATTGGATTCGTATCGGTCCGATAAAAAAAAACCGTTGAAACAGGCGTATTTATCAACGTCGAATCTCATGTGAATTTTCGTTCGAATCGATGACTTTTAAATCGAGAAACGAATCCGAGTCTGCATGCAAGTGTTTCTGCTGTCGAATAATCCCTACATACTGAGAACGCCGCGCCGAGAATCGGATTCGTTCACTTTCACAGTCCACAGTAGCAGTAGTAGTCCTCAACGGCTTTTTTCGTGCCCAGGGTGAAACATTTTTAAAAATCACCTTCTGGGAACGAATCCGAACAGTCTCAAGGTTATTTCGATAATGAAACACAAAACAGAATATGAATGGACCGGTTTTCACGTTGGATTCGTCTCGATCCGATAAAAAACTTACAGTTGGAACAGGCGTCTTCATCAACGTCGAATCACATGTGAATTTTCGTTCGAATCGACGACTCTTAAATCGGGAAACGAATCCGAGTCTGCATGGAAGTGTTTCTGGTGTCGAATAATCCCTACAAACTGAGAACGCCGCGCCGAGCATCGGATTCGTTCACGTTCGTAGTCCACAGCAACAGTAGGAGTCCTCAATGGATATTTTCGTGCCGAGGATGATACATTTTTAAAAAGCACCCACTGGGAACGAATCCGAACAGTCTCAAGGTTATTTCGATAATGAAACACAAAACAGAATATGAACGGACGGGTTTTCACATTGGATTCGTCTCGATCCGATAAAAAAACATACGGTTGGAATAGGCGTATTTATCAACGTCGAATCTCATGTCAATTTTCGTTCGAATCGACGACCATTGAAAATAGCCATTGAGAACTACTACTGCCAGGGCCGGTTTACGAAAATAAGCGCCCCAGCCCTGAGAAAGTCAGCTCCCCCCTCCCCCCCCGCCGCGCGACTCGCCGGTCATAATAGGGCGCGATAAGAATGGGCGCGCGTACTTGCGGATCCCGCCGACGCGCGGCGCCCCCTTTGCAGCGGCGCCCTAGGCCCGGGCCTAGGGAGCCTAGTGCATAAACCGGCTCTGACTACTGGAATGTTCGGATTCGTTCCCAGTGGATGATTTTTAAAAATGTATCACCCTCGGCCCGAAAATATCCATTGAGGACTCCTACTGCTACTGTGGACTATGAACGTGAACGAATCCGATGCTCGGCGCAGCGTTCTCAGTTTGTAGAGACTATTCGACAACAAGAACACTTGCATGCAGACTCGGATTCGTTTCCCGATTTAAAAGTCGTTGATTCGAACGAAAATTCACATGAGATGCGACGTTGATAAATACGCCTGTTCCAACTGTATGTTTTTTATCGGATCGAGACGAATCCAATGTGAAAATCGGTCCATTCATATTCTGTTTTGTGTTTCATTATCGAAATAACCTTGAGACTGTTCGGACTCGTTCCCAGTGGGTGATTTTTAAAAATGTATCACCCTCGGCACGAAAATAGCCATTGAGGACTACTACTGCTGCTGTGGACTATGAACGTTGACGAATCCGATGCTCGGCTCGGCGTTCTCAGTTTGTAGGGATTATTCGACAATAGAAACACTTGCATGCACACTCGGATTCGTTTCCCGATTTAAAAGTCGCCGATTCGAACGAAAATTCACATGAGATTCGACGTTGATAAATATGCCTGTTTCAACCGTTTGTTTTTTATCGAATCGAGACGAATCCAATATGCAAAACGGTCCATCCAAATGCTGTTTTGTGTTTCATTATCGAAATAACCTTGAGACTGTTCGGACTCGTTCCCAGTGGGTGATTGTTTTTTAAGTTTCACCCTCGCCACGAAAATAGCCGTTGAGGACTGCTACTGCTGCTGTGGACTATGAACGTGAACGAATCCGATGCTCGGCGCGGCGTTCTCAGTTTGTAGGGATTATTTGACAACAGAAACACTTGCATGCAGACTCGGATTCGTTTCCCAATTTAAAAGTCATCGATTCGAACGAAAATTCCCATGAGATTCGACGTTGATAAATACGCCTGTTTCAACCGTTTTTTTTTTATCGGACCGAGACGAATCCAATATGAAAAACGGTGCACCCAAATTCTGTTTTGTGTTTCATTATGGAAATAACCTTGAGACTGTTCGGATTCGTTCCCAGTGGATGATTTTAGAAAATGTATCACCCTCGGCACGTGTTTAGATTTGGGGGTTCTCGGATTCTGGTTGGAAGTGAACGGGTGGGAAATTGGTTGAATATTCGTGAACTGAGGAACGCGCCGGAAAATGAAGAGACGAAGTGCACTCGCGTTAATATAACAAAGATTGGTTTACTTAATTATTATCTATTTACACTAACTTAATTTCGAAGGGTTAATTACGAAGGGAACTTAACCGAAGGGTACCGAGTTGACAATAATTGATGAGGAAGAGTACCGAGGTGACCGTGGCCGTGACTAGTTAACGCGGGCGTAAATCGCGTTAATGCCGTTTAACCGAAGGGTACCGAGGAGATTTTTGTCGCGGGAGTTAACACGGGCGTAAATCGCGTTAATGCCGTATCGCGACAGAGAAGGGGAGGAGACCGAAGTCGAACCGATCACCGAAGAGACTTGAAGACGAATGGCCTAGAAAAGAAGGGAAAATGATCTAATATAACGTTGAAAATGAGGGGGAAAGCTCCTTGTGCCCGAACACTGCAAGGGTCAAGCGCGCGACCGACTGAGAGACGGAGACCTCTTGCGGGGTCTCCCGGAATCACGGAATCGTGGTTGGAGTTTCCGAAACATACTCCCCGCCTTCGGCGACAGTCGTCGACGAAGAGTCCACTGGAAGTACTGCCAACTTGGCAGTCGGTCGCTTGAAGGTGGAAGTGGCCGTGCGAAGTGTCACTACCCTGGTTAGACCATCCAACCCGGGGTGAAGTTCGACCACTCGTGCTAGTGGCCATCGTGAAGGTGGAAGTCGCTCGTCCGTGACTAGCACGAGTGAGCCGATTTTGATTTCATGTGAAAGGTGTCGGCATTTGGAAATCGACAACCTTCGCTGAAGGTACTCCGAAGACCACCTCTGCCAGAAGTGCTGTAATTTTGCCTGAAGGAATTGCCACCGTGAAAGTCGAGTTTCTGGAAGTGAAGTGAGAGACGGTTCGGGCACCGTGGTAAGTGCCTCGCCGATGGTGAAGTGACCCGGTGTGAGGGAAGAAAGGTCCTTAGGGTCGTCCGATAAGGGACAAAGTGGCCTGGAATTTAAGACAGCCTCCACTTGCGCAAGAAGAGTCGTAAATTCTTCGAACGGAAGTGAGGCCTCTCTGATTACCCGACGAAGGTGATATTTCGCGGATTTTACCGCAGCCTCCCATTTTCCACCCATGTGAGGTGCGGCCGGAGGGTTGAAGGACCAGTTCGTCCCAAGGTTGGTCAGCGATATGATCGTAGAATCCATTTCGGCTGATCCAGCCTTGAAGAGAGCACGAAGTGCAGTATCGGCGCCGATGAAGTTGGTCCCGCAGTCACTATAAATAGTGTGACTGATTCCTCGTCGTCCGGAAAACCGCCGATATGCGGCGACGAAGGCCTCTGAAGTATAATCCGTGACGAGTTCGAGGTGGACCGCGGAAGTAGTGAAGCAAACAAAAACGGCAAGATAAGCCTTGTAAGTTTTTGTGCCTCGTCCACGCCAGGTCTTGACGGTGAAGGGTCCTGCGTAGTCAATGCCGGTGTGGAGGAAGGCCCGTGAAGGTGTGACTCGCGAAGTCGGAAGTTGGCCCATTAGTTGTTGTGCTTGAAGTCCTCGAAATCTGGCACACGTGGTGCACCGAAGGATGTACGATCGAATTGGAGCCCGGCCACCCGGAATCCAGTACGATCGACGGAGGAAGCTTAAGGTGGATTGGGTACCACCGTGAAGCGTTCGAAGGTGCGAGTCAGCGATGATCAGTGAAGTGAGCGGAGAGGTCCGGGGCAATATTGGCGGATGTTTTGCCTCGGGCTGTAGAAGGGCGTTCGTCAGCCGGCCGCCAACTCGAAGGGTCCCTAATTGGTCGACAAAGGGGTTGAGGGCGGCAAGGGAGTGGCCCCGATTGAGGGTCGCTCCGCTCGAGATCATCTGAAGTTCGGCCGAGAAGTGTGTGCGTTGAATGAGGCGTATCCAGAAGAACCTTGCCTCTTCCAAATCTCCTGTGTTCAGCGGGTAGGTTATTGAGGCGTGAGGGAGCCGTTTGAAGCGGGCCACCGCCCTCTGACACACTGCCGTGATCCGAAGAAGGCGAGTGAGCGAGGAGTACCGTAGCAGAAGGTCCCACGTATTAGGACTATTCTCGGAGGTGGTGGTGAAGGCGAGACCTGAACGTTGTTCGAGGTCGCCATCCGGTGGAAGTTCGGCTGAAGAGACTGGCCATGAAGATGGTGGTCGCGCGAGCCACTCAGGCCCGTACCACCAAAGATAGTGCTTGGCCAGTTGTCGGGGAGTCTGCCCTCGCGACGCACAGTCGGCCGGGTTCTCCTTACCCGCGATGAACCGCCATGTTGCGTGGGAGGAGAAGTTTTGGATCGAGGTGACCCGATTTCGGATGAAATCCTTCCATCGGGCCGGATTTGAAGTAATCCATGTCAACGCAACTGAAGAGTCCGTCCAGAGAGAGACTGGAACTTGCGTTAAGTCGAGGGTTCTCTGAACGTGAGAGGCCAGCCTTGAAAGAAGTAGAGCCGCCGTTAACTCGAGCCGTGGAATTGTGAGTCGTTTGAGGGGGGCTACCTTCGTCTTCGAACAGACGAAGGTGACCGTGGTAGCCCCGTCGACTGAAGTTGTTCGGAGGTAGATCACGGCTGACATGGCGAGTTGGGAGGCGTCCGAGAATCCATGAAGCTCGACAGTTGAAGAAGGCGAGAGGTAAAGCCACCGCGGGAGAGAAATGAGCGACAAGTCACTCAGACTCTCTCGGAAGCGTAGCCATTTTTCCTGAAGTCGAATTGGGAGTCCGTCGTCCCAGTGAAGTTTTGCCAGCCATAGTTCTTGGAGGAAGACCTTCGCGATCAAAATGACTGGCGAGATGAAACCCAAAGGATCAAACAAGGATGCCGTTTCCGATAGAACGGTCCTTTTCGTGATATCCCGGTTGAAGGAGAGCTGAAGAAGGAATCTGAAGTTGTCCTCGTTGGGATTCCAGACGAGGCCCAAAAGTTTGATGTTGGGATCCTCCGATTGAATTACAACCGGATGCGATTGGGACTCCGAGGTAACATTCTGAAGGGCTTCCGTTGAGTTAGCTGTCCATTTTTGAAGTGGAAAGCATCCGCGCTGACAGATTCCTTGAAGTTGTTGTGCCGTTGCCTGAAGTTCGTGAATCGTGTCGGCACCGCCGAAGATATCATCAACGTATCGGCCGTTCGTCAAAGGTGAAATCGCCAGTGGGAAGTCGTGCCCCTCATCCTCGACCAATTGAAGCATGACCCGGATGGCGAGAAAGGGAGCACAAGTCAGGCCGTACGTGACTGTAGTCAGTTGATATGGGACGACTCGATCCTCCTGGTCCACCCATAGGATTTGCTGGAGGTCCCAGTCGTCCGGATGGACTGCGATCTGCCGCAACATTTTCGCAACATCGGTGGCGAAAATGAACCGATGGCGTCTGATCCAGAGCAGAACGTCCGAAGTATCTTGCTGAAGTTTGGCCCCGGTGTGAAGGATGTCGTTGATCGACACACCGTTCGATGTTTTGAAGGAACCGTTGAAGACGACACGAAGTTTCGTAGTGGCGCTATGGGCCCGAAAGACACCGTGATGTGGGAGAAAAAACCGTGGTCTCGAAGACGTTGCCGTTGGAGCACGAGTCATGTGAGACAGGTTCTCGTATTCTTGGAGGAAGGCGTTGTAGAGACCGCGATACGACTCATTTGTCGAGAGTCGCCGTAGGAGTTGAAGAAGGCAGCGGTTTGCACCCGAATACGAATCTCCGAGTAGCGAAGGAGGATTCTTGAAGGGGAGCCGTACGATATATCGGCCCGTGTGGTCCCTCGTATGAGTGTCCTTGAAGTGTTGTTCGCAAGCGGATTCGTCCGGGTCGGTTGTAGGGGCCGAGTCCGGAGGAATTTCCTCTTGTTCCCAAAACTTCGCTAGTAAAGAAGTGACCTCGTCTTCGATGGAGGCATGTTGAATGCGAACCGAATTTGAGGTGGAACCGTTGACGGGACCGAGTACAATCCATCCGAGAAGCGTGCGCTGAGCGATGGGATCGATGGCCCGACCCTTGACGACTTCTGACTCAACCAGAAGACCGTACGCGTCAGCTCCGATGACGACGTCGATTGGTCCCGGTTTCAGAAAGTCGGGGTCTGCCAGAAGAAGTCCTTGAAGATGTTCCCATTGCCCTGAAGTAGCGAACGAGGGAAGCGTCGACGTTAAGGCGTTTAGAATAAATGCCGTCACTCGGAAATTTGAGGTTGAATCATGTATTGAAGATACTGTGACGGTGGTAGCTCCCCGCGTCCGTCCCGCTAGCTGGCCTCCGATTCCGTGGATGTTGATGGACGCGGCCATCCTTTGTGTTCGAAGGAGTTGGATCGTGCGTTCGGAAATGAACGAAAGTTCCGCGCCCGGGTCGATGAGGAGTCTCGCCCGCTGCGAGATTCCCGATGAGGAGGTCAAAATACCTTGGCTCGTAGCTAGCAGGACTGACGGTCGAATGACCAGAGCGTTTGAAGAGTCCTTGGAAAAGTGCGGAGGAGTACCTGAGTTGTCGAAGAAGTCTGGAGCGATCGAAAAGAAGAGGTGGACCGGGTGGGGTCGCAATTCATCTCGAGAAGCGCGACATGTTCCCTTTGAAGCGGTCCCAGTTGGTTTCCAACAAAGACAGACGCGTGGTGGCGAGCGTCTTGTTGGTGTTTTGAGGGGTTGCGTTCCTCGTCTTTTCAGCGAGGCTCGAGATGCACTGAAAAGTGCTGACGCGGCCGGCAATGCGACGTTCCATCTTGGCGGTGTTGCTCGTCATTTTCGAGGTGTCACCGTTCGACACACGAAATCGCTATGATTTAGCGTGAAGCGTCCAGAACCGAAAAACCGCGAAAAACTCGCGAGAAACGAAAATTGGCGCGAGACTTCGACGTTCGAAGCACACGCGATAAATGGCGCGAAGCGTCCAAGCCGAGAATCACGAAAAACTCGTGAAAAAGTCCGAACGAGATGCACGAAGCGTCCAAATCGGAAAATCACGAGAAAACCCGCGAAAACGAAAAGATAGCGCGATACTTCGACGTTCTGGTACACGCGAGTAAAGGCGCGAAGCGTCCAATGCCGAAAAAAAACCCGAAACTCGAGAAAAATCCGAACGAGATGCACGAAGCCTCCAAAACGAAAAACACGAAAAATCGCGAAAGACGAAAGAGATGGCGCGATGCGTCGACGATCGTAGCACACGCGAGAAAAGGCGCGAAGCGTCCGAAACGAAAATCACGTTTTTTCGCGAAAGACGAAAAAGATGGCGCGATGCGTCGACGATCGTAACACACGCGAGAACAAATGGCGCGAAGCGTCCAATGCTGAAAACACGAAAACTCGCGAAAACGAAAAGATGGCGCGATGCGTCGACGATCGTAGCACGAAAAAGTCGTGAAAATGTCCGACGGAGATGCTCGAGGCGTCCGAGATCGACGAAACTCGCGAAATCGTAGCACGCGAGAAAATGCGCGAAGCGTCCGAAATGAAAAACACGAGAACTCGCGAAAGACGAAAAAGTGGCGCGATGCGTCGACAAGCCGAAAAACGAAAACTCGAGAAAAGGTCCGAACGAGATGCACGAAGCGTCCAAATCGAAAAATCACGAGAAAACTCGCGAAAGACGAAAGGATGGCGCGAGACGTCGACGATCGTAGCACACGCGACAAATGTCGAGAAGCGTTCAAGCCGAAAGATCACGAAAAAACTCGCATAAGACGAAAAGATGGCGCGAGACTTCGACGATCGTAGCACACGCGATTGAAATGGCGCGAAGCGTCCAACCCGGAAACACGAAAACACTCGCGAACAAAAATGGCGCTACGCGTCGACGAGCGAGATGCGCGAGGTGTCCGAAATCGACGAGAATGGCGGCACTCGCGAGAGCGTGGCGCGAAGCGTCCAAAACCGAAAAAACTCGCGAATGAAAAATGGCGCTATGCGTCGACGAGCGAGATGCGCGAGAATGAAAGCACTCGCGAGAACGTGGCACGAAGCGTCCAAAACCGAAAAAACTCGCGAATGAAAAATGGCGCTATGCGTCGACGAGCGAGATGCGCGAGAATGAAAAGCACTCGCGAGAACGTGGCACGAAGCGTCCGAAAAACAATCTCGGAAAACTCGCGAAAGAGTATGTCGCGACGTCGAGGATCGTTGCACACGCGAGTTGAAGCGCGAGGCGTCCAAGCCGATTTGACGAAAACTCGCGAGATCGTGGCACGAAGCGTCCGAGAAAACGATCTCGGAAAACTCGCGAAAGAGTATGTCGCGCCGTCTAGGATCGTTGCACACGCGAGTTGAAGCGCGAGGCGTCCAAGCCGATTTGACGAAAACTCGCGAGATCGTGGCACGAAGCGTCCGAGAAAACGAAGCGAAAAACTTGAGAAGCCGGTCCTTTGCACGAGAGCGCACGATGTCGCGAGAACGTGGTCGAAGGAAGAGTCGAGATCGGTCGGTTGACCGGCACGTGAAGCTTCCGTTAGACCAGCCACAGGCCAAAGCGCGCATGCGCGTGTGTGTAGAGTCCGATGCCTGGCCCGCCCGAGAGCGAGAGAGTGAGGCGTCTTCTCGGCTCGCCCGAAAGTGAGAGAGCGCGATGTATCGGGCGCGGTGCGCGTGCGAGAGAGAGAGCGATGCTTTGCTCGAGCTCGTCTTGCGAGAAGGACGGTTAGACTTCGCGGCCGGCGTGTGGTCACGTGACCGCGATGAAAATTACCTTTTCTCGCGCACCCGTATAGAAAAGACTGAGAATTTCCTTTGCCTTTTTCAGCGAATAACTCACCCTTGCCCACTTCGTTCACTTGAATCCGGCTCGAAGGACCATGTTTAGATTTGGGGGTTCTCGGATTCTGGTTGGAAGTGAACGGGTGGGAAATTGGTTGAATATTCGTGAACTGAGGAACGCGCCGGAAAATGAAGAGACGAAGTGCACTCGCGTTAATATAACAAAGATTGGTTTATTTAATTATTATCTATTTACACTAACTTAATTTCGAAGGGTTAATTACGAAGGGAACTTAACCGAAGGGTACCGAGTTGACAATAATTGATGAGGAAGAGTACCGAGGTGACCGTGGCCGTGACTAGTTAACGCGGGCGTAAATCGCGTTAATGCCGTTTAACCGAAGGGTACCGAGGAGAATTTTGTCGCGGGAGTTAACACGGGCGTAAATCGCGTTAATGCCGTATCGCGACAGAGAAGGGGAGGAGACCGAAGTCGAACCGATCACCGAAGAGACTTGAAGACGAATGGCCTAGAAAAGAAGGGAAAATGATCTAATATAACGTTGAAAATGAGGGGGAAAGCTCCTTGTGCCCGAACACTGCAAGGGTCAAGCGCGCGACCGACTGAGAGACGGAGACCTCTTGCGGGGTCTCCCGGAATCACGGAATCGTGGTTGGAGTTTCCGAAACAGCACGAAAATAGCCATTGAGGACTCCTACTGCTGCTGTGCACTATGGACGTGAAGGAATCCGATGCTCGGCCCGGCGTTCTCAGTTTGTAGGGATTATTCGACAACAGAAACACTTTCATGCAGACTCGGATTCGTTTCCCGATCTATAAGTCGCCGATTCGAACGAAAATTCACATGAGATTCGACGTTGATAAATCTACCTGTTTCAACCGTTTGTTTTTTATCGAATCGCGACGAATCTAATATGTAAAACGGTCCATTCAAATTCTGTTTTGTGTTTCATTATCGAAATAACCTTGAGACTGTTCGGACTCGTTCCCAGTGGGTGATTTTTTTAAAAGTTTCGCCCTCGGCACGAAAAAAGCCGTTGAGGACTACTACTGCTGCTGTGGACTGTGAACGTGAACGAATCCGATGCTTGGCGCGGCGTTCTCAGTTTGTAGGGATTATTCCACAACAGAAACACTTACATGCAGACTCGGATTCGTTTCCCGGTTTAAAAGTCGTCGATTCGAACGAAAATTCACTTGAGATTCGTCGTTGATAAATACGCCCGTTTCAACCGTTTGTTTTTTATCGAATCGAGACGAATCCAATATGTAAAACGGTCCATCCAAATTCTGTTTTGTGTTTCATTATCGAAATAACCTTGAGACTGTTCGGAATGTTCCCAGTGGGTGATTTTTAAAATGTTTCACTCTCGGCACGAAAATAGCCGTTGAGGACTGCTAGTGCTGCTGTGGACTATGAACGTGAACGAATCCGATGCTCGGCGCGGCGTTCTCAGTTTGTAGGGATTATTCGACAACAGAAACACTTACATGCAGACTCAGATTCGTTTCCCGATTTAAAAGTCATCGATTCGAACGAAAATTCACATGAGATTCGACGTTGATAAATACGCCTGTTCCTACTGTATGTTTTTTATCGGGTCGAGACGAATCCAATGTGAAAACAGGTCCATTCATATTCTGTTTTGTGTTTCATTATCGAAATAACCTTGAGACTGTTCGGATTCGTTCCCAGTGGGTGATTTTTAAAAATGTATCACCCTCGGCACGAAAATAGCCATTGAGGACTACTACTGCTGCTGTGGACTGTGAACGTTAACGAATCCGATGCTCGACTCGGCGTTCTCAGTTTGTAGGGATTATTCGACAATAGAAACACTTGCATGCACACTCGGATTCGTTTCCCGATTTAAAAGTCGCCGATTCGAACGAAAATTCACATGAGATTCGACGTTGATAAATATGCCTGTTTCAACCGTTTGTTTTTTATCGAATCGAGACGAATCCAATATGTAAAACGGTCCATTCAAATTCTGTTTTGTGTTTCATTATCGAAATAACCTTGAGACTGTTCGGACTCGTTCCCAGTGGGTGATTTTTTTTAAAGTTTCACCCTCGGCACGAAAATAGCCGTTGAGGACTGCTACTGCTGCTGTGGACTATGAACGTGAACGAATCCGATGCTCGGCCCGGCGTTCTCAGTTTGTAGGGATTATTCCACAACAGAAACACTTGCATGCATACTTGGATTTGTTTCCTGATTTAAATGTCGTCGATTCGAAGAGAACTTTGACTCCGAATTGTATTCAGCGACCTGGAAAACCCCCGAGCACAGACTTTCACCCGAATTGAATACGTTCGTATTCAATATATTGAATTGAAGTTCGTGTATATATATTTCGTATCGCAAGTCTTCGGTTAAGTACTTCTCCAGTATTGGTAAACAATTTAATTAGTTCAGTGCCAGTCTTGGTAACCAAGGTTGGTTCAGTCTCGGCTGGAGGTACTGCGCTAGCATTGGCAATATTACCATACCAGTCTTGGTTACTGAGTCTTGGGTTAAGCACTGCCCCAGTATTGGTAAATAATTTTATTAGGTCAGTGCCAGTCTTGGTAACCAACATTGGATACCAAGACTGGCTATAAGGTTGGTTCAGCCTCGCCAGCCGAGTCTGAACCAACCTTGGTTACTGAAGTCTTCGGTTACCAAGTCGGTTACTGAAGGTACTGCCCTAGCATTGGCAACAGTACCATGCCAGTCTTGGTTACCGAGTCTTGGGTTAAGCACTGCCCAGTATTGGTAAACAATTTTATTCGTTCAGTGCCAGTCTTGGTAACCAAGGTCGGTTGAGTCTCGGCTGGAAGTGCTGCCCCGGCATTGTCAACAGTACCATGCCAGCCTTAGTTACCGAATCTTCGGTTAAGTACTGCCCCAGTATTAGTAAACAATTTTATTAGTACAGTGCCAGTCATGGTAACCAAGGTTGGGTGAGTCTCGGCTGGAAGTACTGCCCCAGCAGTGGCAACATTACCATTCCAGTCTTAGTTAACGAGTCTTCGGTTAAGCACTGACTCAGTATTAGTAATTCATTTTATCAGTACAGTCTTGGTAACCCAGTCTTGGGCGAAGTACAGACTCGGTATTGGCAGACAATATTATCAGTGCGGTGCCAGTCCAAAAAAATGGATTGAATAAAAAATGTAAGTTTTGCTTCCTCATAGAAAAACTTTGTTACGATGAAAACATTTTTTTTCAGTTTTCAATGTCAACGTCCTCAAAATGTCCTAAAACCTCGAAAAATCATATCCAGAAACAATGTCTGGATGCATGTACGTGTGTGTGCGTATGCGCGCGCATGTACGTTCTGGCACTGTAAAATGAAAATATCTGTAACTCGAGAAGGGTTTGAGTTGAAGGGCTCCTGTTTCGCTCAGACGTTAATATATACAATCTCTTCATTCCCTGCAAGTTTTGTCAAGATGACTAAAAAATTACAAATTTAACGGCGTTTTTTAATTTTCAAAAAATGTTTTCGACCACGTTATTTTGCAAAAAATTTCCGAATTTTGTAAATTTTTTTTTAATGAATAGAGTATCATGAAAGGACGGCTGGTATTGAATTTAGGAATGATCGGTCGAATGCTCTAAATTTCATCAATTTTGGACATTTTCGACATATGTCAAATCGCTCTAATTTTTGCATATATAATGATATTGTGATGATTTTTTTTACATGAAGTATTGTAAAAGTAAAGTTGGTATAAAATTTGGAGAGAATCCCGAACCATTACAGACTCCCCTGGACTCCTCCGTATCTTTGCGGATATCCATAAATTGGCTAAGTAGACGATGTCATTTTATTTCACTATTTCGCGTGTTCATTCTGAACGTACGCCGCGACGGGCTCTCGCGCCTTCTTGCGTCGAGGCAGACATTGTTATGCCTCGACGCAATGCGTGTGTGTCAGTGTTCATTCGCTACGTCGGGCGCGTACGGTTGAAGATTTATTTCTTCCCGCATGCTGTCCCTTCGCGGCAAGTATACACTTCCTGTGGGTATAGACACGTATATACCCACACGCTGATCCACGATCAGCGTCAACAAAAAATTAGGTTTTCTTTGGCAGCGTTGAGCATCAGTCTTTCTCATGTCATCTACGTGTGAACTTGCTTCAATCCCCAAGTGCTTTTCATATATTCCCATTCGTTCTTATACAGTACAGTTTTTGTATTATTATAAATTATAAGTGTCGAGTTCGAGTGCTATAAGTGTACTACAAAAATTCCCACGTTTTATAAGGTGAACCCAGG